>PVLC010001573.1:14669-24706 GCA_004027655.1 Graphiurus murinus | reverse complement strand
CAGGTGAAACATAAATCAGCCACTAGGGAATGCAAATCAAAGCTATGTCACTCCCACTAAGATAACTATAAGTAAACAAGGAATAATAGCAAGTGTTAGAAAGGACGTGAAAATCTAGAAAATCTAGAAGTTTCCTGCATAGCGAGTGGAAATGTAAAATGCTGCATGATGCAACTACTTTGGAAAACAATCTGGCAGCTGCTGGAAAAGCTAAAGGTCAGCTTACCACAGGACTCAGCAAATCTACCTCCTGACTTAAATATCCAAGAAAACTGAAAATATTATGACCACACAGAAACCTGTGCACGAATGTTCAAGTAGCATCATTCATACTCTCCCCAAAGTGGAAACAATCCAAACATCTGTGTACTGGTGAGTGGACAAACAAAATGTGATATGCATGGACAGTGGTCTACTACTCAGCCATAAAAAAGGAGGGAAGTTGTGACATACGCTACAGGCTGGTGAACCTTAACGACATCATGCTAACTACAAGAAGAGACACACAGAAGGTCACAGAGTGTATGATTACATTTCTTGGGTTTTGTTTTTCCTGCTTTTTATTGCTAATTAAGTAATATATAGCCACAGTGAAAGGTGTGAAAAATGCAGGAGAGTATAAAGAAGGAAATCAAAATCATCATTATCCCTCCCCAGAGATCAGCCTCTCGTCTCTTTGCACAATCCTTTACCCTCCTTTCAGAATCCTAAAAGCTCTGCAAACTGAAAGCTTTGCCAGAAAATCATGTTGGTGGCAAAAGCTGACCTATCTGTAGTCTCTGTTTATCTCTGTCTTTCCGATTATCCATACGCTTACCTGCAGCCCATTACCTAATACTCAGAACATCACCTTCCTAAAAGCTCTAAAACTCTGCCTTCGGAAATGCACACGGGCCCAAGGGTTTTGCATAAGACATTGTAAACCTACCAATATTAAATATTTTCCCTGAATTTTATATATAAGCACATATAGTTTATATATATTTTCTATATTTCACCTCTACTTTTCAACAGTATGTTGCAAATGTCTTGCTATCATGACATGCTACTGGGGAATAGTTTTAATGCCAGGATGGTGTTCCTCCTGATGAGACATCTTTGTTCATTTGACCAGGAGCCTTTTATATACTTAGGGCATTTAAAAAATTTCGATATTATTACTAGCACTTGATTAAACATCCTTTTATATAAATCTTCATGTGTATCTTTCAATATGTTTTTAGGAGGAATTCATACATGTAGAATAGTTTGGAGAAAATATGCAAACGATTTAAAGATTTGTGAGATATATGTATATATCCAATGGGAGATATATATATATATCTCCCATTGGAATGGGATGTGGTCACTCCCACACTCCTATCCTTGTGTTTCTGTTTTATTTATGAAGCTTTTGACATACAGGAGTTTGAAAACTTCCCTGGGACATATTATCTATGTTGCCTCTCCAGTTCAGGACTATGGTAATACGAGAAGTAAAATCTTAGTCACTCAATAGTATATAACTTAATTCTTTTAAGCTTACGCTAAAGCACTTAATATTTTAATCGGCCTAGAATTTATTTAGGAGTTTGATACGACATACAACTATTACCTTTTTCTAACATTAGCCTGCTGTCTCAACACTGTTTCTTGGCTAATCCCTTTTTCCTCCACTGACTTGAAATGTGACTCTTACAACACTACACTATTATATGTAACAGGGCCTAACTTGGGGGCTTTCATTTTGCCTTACTGATTTATGTATCTACTCGGAGCCAGTTACACACTGATCAAATTATTGCCACTTGATGAAGTTTTAAGAAACCTGGCAGTGCTGGTTCCTATTACTCTTTTGACTTTTCTGGTTTTCTTAGCTGTTCTTGTCCATTTATAGTTCTAGGTGATCTAAGATTTCCCTACTGTCCAATAAGGAGAGAAATGCCGTTTGAATTTCAACTAGACTTGCATTCAATCCACAGATTAATCTAGAGAATATCGACATCTTTATAATATCGAATCTCTGTGCTGAGCATATGGTTTAACTATTTATTTGAACTTTTATGTCACTACGAAAGTTTTGTAATTTTCTCCAAATAGGCATTTTAAAATTATTTCTCAGTTTTATTTTTTATTGCTATAGCTAATGGGATTTTTACATTTTATTTTACACGAAAGCATCATTGATTTTTTTTTTTTTATATATTTATGTTGTGACCAGTTGACTTACCAAACTATTCTGTTGAATCTAATAGGTTTCCAGTTGATTCATTTGCGTTTCGTAGTTAGACAATTACATTGCCTGAGAATAGCGGTAATTTTTTGCTCCTCCTTTGCAGTAGTTACAGCTTTTATTTATAAATCTTACAGTGCATTAGCTCTATCTTTCATGATGCTGCTGAGTAACAGTGCCAACAGCAGACATCTTTATCTTATGCCTGAGTTTAATGTCTCTAGTCATTTACCACAAGTATAACATTGATGCTTGCCCTGCAAATTTCTTATCACGCTAACAAAATATTCTTTTGTTCCTACTTTCTAAAAGTCAAATATAAATGTTAAATGTACAAAACGCTTTTTTAAGCATCTGTCAAGTAATAATATGATGAAGGTATTACCTTAGCAAAACCCCTGGGCATAAAGCCTTTCATTTTTTATTGTGATGAGATTCCCTCCCTCCCTCCCTCCCTCCTTCCTCCAGTGCTGGGGACAAAATCCAGGGCCTCCTGCATGCGAGGCAGCAAACGTTGTACCACTTGAGCCCTTGAGATTTCTTACTATACTACAGAATCTTATACTCATCCCTACTTAGTAAAGGCACATTATCATTTGCATGTTATTTTTTAATGCCTCACTGAATTCTTTAGATTTATATTGATTAGTAGGATCAAACTGTGCTTTTTTTTTTTTTTTTTTTTTTTTTGTACTGGGGATTGAACACAGGGACTATTCTATCTCTGAGCTATACCACCCCCATGCCCCACCCTATTTTATTTTTTTATTTTGAAACAGGGTCTCACTAAGTTGTAGAGGGTTTCATTAAGTTGATGCGGCTGGCTTTGAACTTGTGATCCTACAGGCTTTGCTGAGGTAATACTTGTAAATCTTCTAATCTTTCTCGCCTTGATTATTGGTCAATTCAGGGGTTTTTACCTTTTCTGAGAAATTTTTGTAAATTTCTATGTTTCTACAAACTTGTCAACATCAATACGATTTTCTGACTTACTATGATAATCACATGCCATTCTCTCACTATTGACGTTCATGTTTTAAATAATGTTAAGCATTATACATGTACAATCTGTCTGTGTCATTATACTAATTTCTTATTCATTTCTAATTTGTATATTTGTGGGTTTGTATTTATTCATTTATTGTCCTTGGATTCTGTTTTCAAACCCAACTAAAACCCATTCTCCCTCGCCTGGGCTCCTAGTAGGGGCTTCTCCTGCCAAATCTTCCTGCTTTCTCACCCTTGCCTGGGCGCCTGGCACTCTTGTGTGGAATTTATTGACTTGGAGTCTCACTGCAGAGCCCGACCAGCGCCAGAGAACACCCAGAATCAGAAGTTCCCCTTCTCTTTCCCTACAAAGACTTCTCTGATTCTGTCCCATCCTCTTGTCTGTCAGAAGACTGGTTAATCTGTTCAGTAAAAGCCATGAGAGGGACTGAGACGGAAAGGCCACTGAGGCGGTGGCGGTGGGCCCCGAGGCTGAGATGAGGCCTGTGTCAGCTCTGCCACCAGCCAGCTCTGGGGACCTTTCTCTAGGCCTTGATTTTCCCAGCTGCAAAATAAGGTCGTTGGGTTTCCAGATCTCCACAGCCTCCTTCACCTCGGGTATTCTCTGCATATCTAGTATCCAGTTTTTCTGAATAAAATATTAATAGTCGAGCTGGGTTTATGTTATTCTGTCTGCCTAACAGTTTCATTTAAACAGTGATCTCAGGGACTTAGCCAAGGCAGCGAACAGAATGAGACTTCCCGACACTGCTCAAAGTTATTTGGCAAAAGAGACCTTTACATAATTCATTGGGTCCTACAGTGTTAAAATCAAATCCACTTGTTTCAGTTGTCTAACAAAGTCACCAGTAGAAGCTTGCACTGTTGCTGATAAAACTATAAAGTACTGCCAAGAAATGGAAATTACCACATCGTCAAGCAAAGCAGTATGATCAAACAATAGGGGTAGCACAAGTCTGACTTTCCGTATTTATTCAATGTCAAGGTTATACTTCCTTCCAAAGGAGACCTTGGATTTCTTAATTCTGTTCTTAAACCACTGTCCTAGAGAACAGTACTATTCTGTGGTGATATCTAGTAGTAATATCTAGTGGAATACCCCATTCTTCTAGGGACTATATCCCCTTCTAAGAAATGCCCACCACCCCGGCTCTGTAAGCTTCCAGCAACAGTTCACTGGTTGGCACAGGAAGGATGACCAAAGCGAAGCCAACGAATTTCCTCCCTGGGCATGTGGACTGGGGACCAAGGGAGAAGGGGCGTTTCCCTGAGGATGCTGAGCACGTTTGTAGTGAAGCCAGCAAGACACCAAAGCCCTCAAATTTTGCCCCCTGGGAAAGAACAGTTTGTGGCAATAGAGAAAAAGGGCAAAGTTGCAGAGAGAAGTGGACCATAGAAACAGCTGGATAAATCCCCACGGAGGGGTAGATCCAAAAGATTTGCAAACTATAAGGCCAAGAGAGGCACCACGTGGACCAACTCAGAGGGCTGGTGTGCTGCGGTGGACCCCAGAGCCACAGAGCCTCCACAGAAGATGCTTAGGGAGCAATGCCAGTAGAACCTGTGGGGTTTTTGTTTGTTTGTTTTTTGTGGTACTGGGGATTGAGCTCAGGGGCATTCTACTGCCGAGCTATCCCCCCAGCCCTATTTTTTATTCTTTATTTTTTGAATCAGGGTCTCACTAAGTTGCGGAGGGCCTCACTAGGTAGCTGAGGCTGGCCTCGAACCCGGATCCTCCGGTCTCAGCCTCCCGAATGCTGGGATTACAAGCGTGCACCACCTCGCCCGGCTACCTGTGGGCTCTTTGCCTGGGGCAGTGATGTTCTGATGGAAGAAAGCCATCTGAACACAGATCCTGGGAGAAGATACAGCAGTGTGCTGACCATGAACAGAGCAGAGGCCAGAAGAGAAAGGAGGAAACGAACATAGACCAGGCTACCATGAGCTAGTGCTCACCGCAGAGGGACCCGTGGCCAGTGCTTGGGCATGACGGGATCCACTTTACGTCATGCATGCATTAACTCTGTAATAAATTCAACGAAAGTGTTCTTTCATAGGGCAGCTTTAGTGACTCATAATGAATTATGTTTACAGCCTTTATGAAGACCTGACTAGGAATCAACTCTACAAATACGTTTGCAGAGACCTGGATCTGGAAGATCCCAAAGAGCAACACCAACAACATGCCGATTCCAGGGCAGGAGAGGGGACACATCCACCCTCACAGGAGCTCTGCGGCCCACAGGCTCAGTCACCATCACCACAACCCACGTGTTTGTAACTCCTCGCCCTGCTGCCTCTCTCTGGAATAATTTCCCTTCTGTCTCCCACTGTCCCACCTCTTATTATTATTATTATTTAATCTCATCACAATGCCAGCGATGTGATGTTTCCCCAGGCAATGTGAGTAGCTGGGATCCCGGTGATCAGCCATTTCTATGAGACTCTGTCACCACGGCTGTCACGCTGTCTACAGCTCAGCGTCTGCTCGCTTGTCCTTCCCTGCCGGATGATATTCATCTCTGCGCTCTTGTCATCCAGCGCAGGGCCTATGCTGAAGCATGGATGAATGAATCCTTAGTTAATATCCACTACCGTAACGGTTATAGTTTTTCATTTTTTGACAAAATGTACTTGGATGTAATCTTGTAGACATGGCAATAGCATAGACCTTTGCTCCTGTACGTCCATGCCTGCTAATCCGCCATCCACACAGTACATCCATCTGCCTGCAATGTAAAAAAACAAACAAAACACCCAGCAGACGGTGTATGAGTATGCTCCTCACACACACAGATACCTGTAGCTCATCTTCATGCTAGGAAGAATAAAGGGATGAAAGAGGAAGAAGCTTAATATGCTTTCCAAATCAATTTTATAGATATAGTTCTAAGAATCAGTTATGAAATAATGAAAGTCTAAATCTAGAGCAAAAACATGGAAGTTTTGCCAAACATCTTAGATTGCTAATCATACCCAGCTTCAGTTTCTTGGCCAATGCGTCAATTTGAATGGTAGGATCAGATCCCATGGACAGGAAACAAATCAGAGGGGTGTGTGTATCACTTTCTTCCCAAGTTTTCTCCAGATTTAAGATAACGGGTTCTGTGTACTTCTCTTCCAAAGAATCCGCAATATACTTTCTTGCTTGAAAAACAGTACGGTCTGGGCACCAAGACCTAGAAATGAGTACAAGTCAGAGGAAATAAATTCAGCATGCTCATTTTTTATTCCATTTCATGCTGAGCACGTAAAAAACACGTATTTAATTAGCAAAAGGACAACAAGCTAATTCTTCCTCACGCAGGTCTGTGTGAGAGGGATGGCGATGTTTCCTCTCCCTGGGTGAGCACAAATTTAATCGTGTGGTTTTGGTGCCAGGCACGGGCAAGGAGTAGGGCAGCGTCGCAGCAGCACGGTGTTCTGTCAGCCCCGGAGCCGCTGGGACCACCTGCTGCACCCCTCAAGCTCCACTACCTTCAGAGGGAGAATCGTCGTGCCAAAGATGCCAAGAGCAAGTTGATCAGCGCGCACTTGGGTCTTACCACTCGTGAACTGCACGCCGAGACGCACTAAGAAACGTCACCTGGCGGTGGGTAGCTGAGACCTCAGACAAGCCCCACAGACTCTTACGTGCTAGCAGATGACACTGTGCACGCAAGACAGGTCCAGTTTCAAAATGGCAGGCAAAAGACACACTGGCTCCATTTCATACTCTGTGACTAGGAGGTGACTGTGGTTGCTGTTCTGATCACTCTCCAAGGGTGACAATACCCAGGACGTAACTTTTCCTAAGTGAAAGCTCGAGTGTAGCACATGAGGAAAAACAAAGCCGGCTCCCAAACAGCCCTACAACTACCCCAAAAGTTGTGCGTTTCTTGGTCTCATCTCCCCCTAACCCCACTGTTCCACCAAGTTCACCAATCGTGTGTGCGAGTGCACGCATGCACACCTGCACACACATGCACTAACGTTTCCATTCTAGAAGGCCTCTTTGAGCTCCCAGATGGTGGGGAAGTGTGGAAAGTGAGCAGGGAGCAGAATGTTCCTGCGTAACATCAGTTTCGAGCTTTTGCTTTCATTTCAGAAGACAAAATACTATTTACACATTGAGTTTTTTCCTCAAGTGAAACTCAATTGCAGCTTATAAACGAATTGCCTCGTAACTTTGTGAGTTCTATTTTTTAAAAGAAATTCAACAACAAATGGTTCACTCAACAGTAAATGAACAGTGAATACTAAAAACATATATATTTTTTTCCTGCTAGAAGTACTATCATTAATACATGGTCAAAATACACTATTCCCTGTAATCAGCACTGATATATTTTGCTTTGTCAAGGAACTGAAGACTTGTCTTCCAAGACCACAGTCAGGAAGCACATCCACTTCTTATAAGACCTGCAGGGACCCGGCCACGTCAACTGGCCGCAGAGAGACCTGTAACTTAACAATGAGCGGAGCTTCCAAGTCTGGTCAGACCCATTCTCACCTGATAAGCAAAAGCTTGCGGCAGGTATCCAGTGAGTCGTTATACCCGTCGGGGATAACCTCCTCCTCTGGAGCGTCTTTATCAAACCAGCTCTTCCATCCCTTCTCATTGCGAGATACCTAAGAGGAACAAGCAATGAGCAAGCGTAGGAAGACTGTGATCAGAAAGTACCAGAGACTCTGAATGACCCTGAAGGGCCCTTATTTATAGGCGCATAACCTTTTTTCGCAGTCCTGGGGATTGAACCCAGGGGCATTCTGCCTCTTAGCAGCATCCCTGGCCTCTACTGACTGGATGCCAGCAGCACCCCTCCTCTAGGGTCAGGAGAATTAGAAATGTCTCCATTCATTGTCAAATGTCCCCCGCGGGTGGCACAAAAGTGTCCTCAGTTGAGAGTCACTGACTCAGGCCACTCTGAGAACCAAACCTCTGAGCGCTGGTCCCTACGTCAAAATATGATTTTCCAGTGGCCCCGCCCCCCTGGGAGCCAGGCCTCAGCGCGCACAAGTCTCTCCAGGAGCCAGCCTCATACGTGCTCTGGCGGAAGCAGGGAGAGACCTCAGGTTTTCAGAGGCCCACAAAGGGACTCCCCACGGCCCAAGTGCTATCGAGACTAAGTACAAAAACTCACGTTGCAGATCCTAAGCGCCAGATCTGCAAAGCGGACTTTTACTTCCACCATTCCCTCCCTGCTTTTGATTAAGGCTTAGAGAGGTTCAAAGTTACAAGTTGTGCGAACAATCTGTCACAGGACACAAGTAGGAGGCAGTTATCAAGAAAACAAGTTTACTCTGCAATTTGGTTGCTTTAACTTTGTCCCTCAGGCACTAAGAGATGGAGGGGGACTTCTAGAATGTTCCACAACAGCCATCTTTCTCCGAAGACTGCAGAGGCGGCTGTCCCCAGCTGGCTGCCCTCAGAGCCTCTGTCTGCAGGGTGCCTGGAGGGCCTGGGTGCAGCCAGCCCCACCCTGCGCACTGTGCCTGTGCACTGCTGCCCCCTGCTGGCCGCACAGAGGCCCGCGAGAGGGACGCACCGGGAGAAAGCCCAAGCATGATTACGCTCAGTCTCCTGGCTCGTTTTGATTCAACCAAAACAGAGCTTCTGGGCGATGGCCTTGCTGCACAGCTCTTTTGTACCACCCTCCCCTGTTGGCACGATCCACTTTCGGGTGGTAAATAGCTTGTCCTGGGATGCCAAGGCCAAGGTGGTTACTGTTCGAGGTTAGTTCTGCTTTATTTTCTGACATCCTGTCCGATGGGAACTTGAACTTCTTCTACTTCCAACAGCCCCCAGAAGCAGGCAGCTGTCTTTATTCTGAGTTGCACAACGAACCCACCACAACCAACTCCCATCTCCAAATACAGAGAACGATGACCGGCAATCAGTGCTCGGTTGACCATCTCACCACTAAAGTCATTGTTATTCTTTTAAAGGAAACTCAAACTTGTACCGATGATTTAATCATGGGCAGGAGAAGAAATGTAAGAACATCAAGAGTCTACAACAAAAGGGGCCACTGTTGCTTCTGTCAGCAACTCAGGCGGGCACAGAGAAGCCACCCGTGCCCACCTGCAGGAGGAAAGACAGGTTTCCTCTGAGGTCCCGCCATCCACTCCTTTGGGTGAAGTGGCCGCTGGGGGCCCCAGCTGAAATGGCCGAGTGCGTATGAACTTACGGATCTGCACTCTTGGGGACCAGCCCTCTGTTACCTGGTTCATGATTTCTGCAAACTGTGGAAGTTTGCTCAGCTCCACGAGATTCAGCCAGGTCATGTCGAGGATCCAGCGGAATGGCTTGGGAGGGCAAGCTTTCAGGTCCAGCGCTGCGCCCCCTGAGGGAGACGCCAGAGGCATAGTCAGGCCACACTGAGAAATTCATTCCCAAGTCATAAAAGTGAAATAACCACATCACACACAATATGGGGAAAATAATCCTGGGTGCATTTCCTGCAGGTCTCAGTGTTGTATCTACTGATTTATACTGTCAGATAAAATGTGCCAGGAGCCCTTGGTCACTTTTGCTGCAAAGAGTCCTCCTTGGGTAGCCATAGCTCTTTGCCTTTTTATTTTTCACAATCAGATTTATAATTTTCTATCAATGAGTAGGTTGATCTTTCTCCATGTGATTTTTTTTTTTTTTTTTTTTTTTTGCGGTACTGGGGATTGAACTCAGGGGCATTCTACCTCCGAGCTATACCCCCAGCCCTATTTTTTATTCTTTATTTTGAAACCGAGTCTCACTAAGTTGCGGAGTGCCTCACTAGGTAGCTGAGGCTGGCCGCGAACCCGGATCCTCCGGTCTCAGCCTCCCGAATGCTGGGAT
>PVLC010001573.1:0-14569 GCA_004027655.1 Graphiurus murinus | reverse complement strand
GTGATTTTTATAATGACTTCTCAGTCAGTCATTAACCCTCAGAAGTTTGATAGTCAATATTATTTCTTACTAATAGAAATAATGACAGTTAGATAAACAGATGGATGGAGGAAAGAAGGATTTAAGAAAGAGCGAGGAGGTAAAGGAGGGTTCTCAGGGGGTGACTGATACTCGAATCATTTATTCATTCATTTATTCAACACATATTCATTGAGGACCCTCCCTGCATCTGCACAGCCCAGCACTGGGGACAGGTGCAAAAAACTAAACAAGGACTCTGGGGTCATGTTGCTGGCAGGCTCACAAGTCAAATGAGCACATACAAGGTGGGCACTTCCAACCAAATGCACGATTATATTTACGGTTTTTTGTTTTGTTTTGTTTTGTACTAAGGATTGGACCAAGGGACATTCTACCTCTGAACGACACCCCCAGCCCTTTTTTTATTTTCTACTTTGAAACAGAGTTTCACTAAGTTGCTGAGGCTGGCCTACACCCTAAGATCCTCCTGACCCAGCCTCCCAAGTACTGGGACTACAGGTGCGCAGCTTATGTTTATGATTTAAAAAGCTGTTTGTTAGATGTGTTTGGTAATGTTGTATCAAGACTCCAGCTCCCCTGCTTGTTGATTCAGATGTATGCCAAACAATGATTTTTAAACTTCTAAATCTTACAGTCCTCCTTAAGAACGCATCAGATCCGACCACTTGACATATCAAACCTGGGGCAAACAAAGGTGGCCCCGGGGAGTAGGGGTGGGGTGGGGGTTGCAGGTCCTTGTTCTCCCCATGTAGCATATTCCTGAGGAGGTGTGTGAACAGAAGTACTTTTCCATGTCGACCCCTTGGCTCTACTGCAGAGGACTCCGGTCAGTGGCGCTGAGGCCCCGACACTCTCGTGGTCCTTCCTCTCACCACCCGGTGAGCAAGAGCCACCTGCTGTCTCACAACACAGCCAGCGACAAGCGCATCCCTAATCTGCTCGGGTGTTTCCAAAGAAATGTTTTCATGTGATTATAAGATTACAGGCACTGTGGTATTTGCAAGCACACTGTGTGCCCGAATTAGCCCAGGACAGGACAATTACAGCCCCTGCCCCACCCAGTCCTATTCCCCTAGATATCTCGGCTCTGTCACTTTCTGGCTGCATGAACTTGGGCAAGGAACTCAATCTCTCTTGGTTTCCTCATCTGTCCAATGGGTGTAATCTAGAATCTCCCAGATTGGTTGCTGGGAGATGAAATAATGTATGCAGAAAACGTCGAACAGCCTTGGCTGATAGCACGAGCTATGCAACCATTAGTGGTTATTTTGACATTCGTTCACAATCTTCTCCTACTTTGGAAGACCCCGTTCAGTCCCACTTAGAAGGCCAGAGCAGGTGTCTTTTTATCCATTCTCTATGACAAGAGAAAGATAATATTTTTCTAAAATAACCAGGCACAGAAAACAGGTATATCATTGGCTCTATAATGCAGGATTTCCCTGGTATCCATTTCATTTTTCAAAGTGCTCTGACATTCTCGATTGAAGAAAAAAGTCAAGGGGACTTTACAAATATTGCAGAAGGCAAGGAGTAACTGATAAGCAAGGACCGTCACTCTTGGGAAATCACACACTGCTGCTCTCATGCACAACTTCTTTCCGTCTTAAGAACTGTGCTCACAATGTTTAAAAGTGTCTCTGATCTAAGGGCCACATCTGCTAACTCTTTACCCACACAGTATTTCATAAAAGTAGGATTTGATCTGAAAAAGAAAACAGTAAGAACTAAGTCACGTCAACTTTAAAAAAAAAATCAGTCAACATGTAAGTCAGATAGAAACTAAAACAAAATGTACAATAAACCAGTTTTGTTAGAAACAAAATACTCTTACTACTGAGCTGATTGTACTTTTGTCAATCGCTCTGTCATGCAATTCAAGTTAATCTTCCTAAAGCACTGCTCTGTTCTTGCGACATCCCTGCTCATAAAGCACTTGATGGCTCCCTACTGCCAACAAAATTAACCCCCAATCCTCCCACTGGCTCTCCTGGCCCTGGACAATCTGGTGCTCTCGGACTCTCCACATTTTATGTCTTATAAAATGGGGTCACAAATGTGCTCTCACCACAGCCCTGGTGTGTGGTCTTTATTTCTCTGAAACAAATCGAATCCTCCTGCGGCGTTCCCCACCCACCTACTCTGTTTCTGAGTCTCCTGTGATTTACACACCTTCCTTAGGGAGCCCAGTCTCCTTCCAGGTAACAACTCTGGTCTGGCTGGGTTTCCTTGGTAGGACTAGGACTAGGACTAGGGTAGGGTTATGTCTGTTGCGGGAGGATGCCACAGACTTGAACACTGCCTTCCCGTTTCCCTGTGTCTCTGTCGCAGGCTGGGTCCCTGTAGGATATCCTCTGAGCAGCAACTAGCCCCCTCTGACCTGCAGGGTCAGGAGGCTGTGATCCACCGCCCAGACGCCTGGCCCCCAACCCGGTCCCCAGTTAATGTTCTCTGAGGTCAGCACACTGTTGCCACACACACACACACCATGGCCCACCGTGGAATCATCGTAGATGCCCGTCAACAGATGTGCAAATAAAGGAAATGTGGTATATATACACCATGGAGTTTTATGCAGACATAAAGAAGAACAAAATTATGTCATTTGCATGGAAACTGAGTGGAAGTGGAGAACATGATGCTAAGTAAGTTAAGCCAAACTCAGAAAATCGGGGTGGTATGTTTTTTCTCATATGTGGAATCTAGAGAGAAAAAAGGGATTTCATAAAATTAGAAGGGAGGCCAGACATGGTGGTGTACGCCTATACTCCCAGGACTTGGGGACCCGAAACAGGAAGATCACGAGTTAGAGGCTGGCCTCAGCAACTTAGTGAGACCCTCAGCAACTTGGTAAAACCCTGTTTGAAAATAAATGCCAAAAAGGGTTGGGGGTGCAGCTTGAAGGCAGAATGTAAATTATATGCAAATAGCAAAACATGCAAAGAAAAAGACTGGAACACAGTTATCATCTACCAAATAATCCCCAGTTTTATGGCTTAGCCTGCAGAGGTGGACTTCTCAGGAAGCTTTTTTTTTTTTTTTTTGCTAAACCCATACAATCTTTCCCTTCTTTCTAACTGAATACTTTATTTCTTAGTGCTAACATAGGTTATTCTGCTTTATTTGAGAATCATTTTCTAAATTATCTTTATCCCCACTTTGAGGCTATTATTTCTTTTAAAGCAATGCCTGGCTTATCTTTGTCTCCCCAACACTAGCATGGGGGATTCATATGGTGTGTGCTCAGTAAATACTTGTGCAACTGAACTGAAATGAAAATACCATTCTTTTATCTTTTGTGTGTGTGTGTGGGGGGGTACTGGGGATTGAACCCAGAGGCTACACCCCCAGTCCTATTTTATTTCTTACTTGGAAACAGGTTCTCACGAGGTTGATGAGTCTCTCACTACTTGCTGAGGCTGTCCTCGAACTTGTGATCCTCCTGTCTCAGCCTCTCAAGTACTGAGATTACAGGCGTGGGCTACCACACCCAGCTTATCTTCTTAATTATACTTTTTAATATAGAGACATGCAATGGATAGGATTAACTTCAGATGCAAAATACAAGTATGCCTTATGACAGTCTTATAAACCATGACACTCCCTGGCTGAAGGAGTTGTTTCTTCCTATAGAAAGAGAATGTTCTTTTACTCTGGCAATCGATTCCCCTAAGCATGGGCAACAGTGAACACACCGGACTAATTACAGCACTGAAAACCATGGGATTAGCACAGACCAAATCTTAAGTAACCAGAGAAAAATTAGTGGAAATTAGGGGAAAAAAAGACATGCAAAGAACACCACTCTCATTGGGACACAATTTCCCTACACCTCAGGGAAATGGGTTTGGTGCACGCCAAAGATCTCATCAAAAGCAACCTCCTTTATATCTCCAGATTACAAACGCTTTACCTTTAATGAGGGCCTGAAACTCTTTGTGCTTAACCGTCCCCCTCTGAAGATCAATCTTCAAGGTCATGAGGAGCACAAAGAGGAATTTGTGGTTTTCGTACAGGCCCCTGACGGAGTACGTGAACACTTCGTATGTCAGATACTCGATGATATTTGTGATTCTCTTTTGAGGTAGTGGAGACTTTTCAGATCTGCAATACATTTTAAAAGTCAAAGAGGTAAAAATAAGTTTCTGAAAGAATGAGAAAAATCTCTGCAGTTGCTGCTCTGGCGCCGCGGAGGGGGAGGCCGGGGGGACTCGCCTGGCCATGGACTGGTCAAACAGCTTCAGGAACTGGGCGAGCGAGGTCTGGTACATGATGTTGACCATGCTCATCTCTGTGATGAGGAAGTACAGGATGCTCCCCCGGGTGGCTGCGGGCCGGAACTCCTCCTGGGCGGTGTTGAGCTTGATCTCGGTCTCTGCAGCCACGTGCAGCTTCTCGCTCACTTCGGCCGCTGTCTGCTTGGTGGTTCGGAGGACACCAATCAGGGACTCGTCGTCCACCAAGGAGCCTAAAGGTCAAAACAGGAAAGCCGTAGCGATGAGCTGGGTGGCTGCAGAGCAAGTCGCCAAGCATCCAGCTTGACAAGCCCATGGGCACTGGGAGGCTAGACTCTCAAGACAGCACGAGGCGCTGGCCTAGCACCACCCAAGCCTGGGTCCTCCCAACAGCCCCGTCCAGGGCCTGTCCTCCACCTGGCCTGGAAATCTGCGGAAGGCAAAGACCAACCTGGTAGGTCTTCCGATGCCTGAGGACAACGAGCATGTCCTCTGTGGTTGTAGCTGTTCCTCGTGTAACATGACTTTTTACCCCCTAAGCATCCTGGTGGCTCTTCCCAAAGTGTCTCCAGCTTGTCCATCACACTTGTCTAATTTTATTTCTAGCTCCCCCCAACCCCCATCATTGTTTTTAAGTCGAAATAGCGCGTTTATGATGAGGAACTCAGTTTCCAAATGGGGAAAGACACGTCGGATGTGCTGAACTCACGGCCACCGTATCTGCACCCGGCGGCAGCACTCTGGCTTATCTCAGAGTTCTAGAAGGTAGGCGGTGCTGCAGAGAGTGCTGAGTTATCTGGCAGGCGTGCTTCATTGGGCCTGGAAGTCCAACCTGCAGTTAGTCCTGCAGCAAAGCGGTCCCCATCCAACATACTCTTAGCCAGACAGGGAACCACTGTCAGCTCTCCTTGCTAACAGCATGTGTGGGGGTTGCTGGACCAGGGGACGGAGGACTGCAGCGCAGCAGAGGCACACTGAAAGCCGATAGAAAGACTTCTCACTGAGCTCATTCTAAAGGTATCGTCCTAGCCGGGCATGGTGGGGCACGCTTGTAATCCTAGTACTTGGGAGACTGAGACAGGAGGATCTGGGTTCGAGGCCAGCCTCAGCTACTTAGTGAGGCCCTCCACAACTTAGTGAGACACTGCTTCAAAATAAAGAATAAAAAATAGGACTAGGGGTGTAGCTCAGAGGTAAAATGCCCCTGGGTTCAATCCCCAGTACTTAAAAAAAAAAAAAAAAAATTATAGTCCTGGAAGGTGAAGGGTTTTTTGTTTTGTGGTTTTTTTTTTTTTTTTTTTTTTGGTAGTTGTTTGTTTATTTATTGATTCATTCATTCATTTATTTATTTTTCTTTTAATCCAGGGAGGGAAGTATTCATTATTAGACTCTAATAAGTGGTGGTATTTAGGTCACTGTGATTTGCCTACTGCAGAGCAATATGATGTTTGTTGACTTTATTTTCTTTGGATAGAATTTGTCTTTGACTATATTGCATTGGGAATATATCCTCAAATTGGGGTGTGGTGTGGCGATTTTGGCTGCCCAGGGGAGACCATATCCTTGACTTGTAGATGAGCCCAGCTCTTGGCAGCCACACTCTTCTGACACAAATGACATGTGTCACAACCTGTTGTAGCAGCTGCATTTCAATGCCAAATCAGAGTCAATCTGAAAAAATAGACTTAGCACACCAGCGTCCGTTGCGCAAGCAAATTAGCCTATTCTGAGTTACCTAGCTCCACTGGGGGCCCGGAACTGTGCTATTCTCAGCCACTCAGCCGCTAGCTGCTAATTCAAAAATCAGATTCTCTGCAGTCCTTCGCTAGCATCTAGCGAGAAACCTCCTGGCTTGTTTTAGCATTGGTGACTCCTCTCTTGCCTCACACCTGCCAGAACAGGAGCACTAAAGAGTGCAGAAGAAATCCTCACGCAGGACCCGTTATCTCATTACTCCTTCACAACACCATACCTTTTGTAGCACTTAATTTATAGAGGAGGTTATCTTCGAGTTCTTTCATCTTCCGCTTATTAAAGGTGACATCCTCTAAAAGTTTAACCCTCTCAGCCTCTAACTCCTGTTAATAAGAAACAAGAGATCACATCAGAACCACAATTACCAATGATTATGGCAAATTCAACATACGAGTGTTTATTAGTCACTTAAGAGGTGTGGGCCAAAGTGCCCTTTGAATGACAGAAGAAACCACTATCCTTAGTCTACTCTACCTGTATTTTGTTTCTCTGGATAATTTTAAAAATATGCCCACGAGCATTACGATTCCATGACATCTGGGCTGTCATGCAAAGGTAACCCCGTTGGAGTGATTGTACCCAATAGCCCCAGCTCTCTTGCCAGCGCAGTTTATTAACAGTCCGTCTCATCTCTTGGCCCTGTTTCCACACTGCTACTGTGAGGAATGCTAACCTTTTTTTTTTTTTACAGTAGGAAGTGATAGAAATGGGGCGGCATTAATACCAAGAAACCAAGGCGACTCCCCAGGCCAAATGAGAGCTCCTGGCTTGGGACCTGTCCACAGGACCCGCCGTGCACAGTCAGCTGCCAGCACAAATCCACTTCCTACTGTATCTGTCTCCCCTTCTACCGGAAGGGTTCGACTGAGTGTTTGGAAGGCATTTTCTCCCACATAAATAATGTATCTTAGATATTATGTTTTGGAAAAAAATTCAGATTTCCAGACATTTGCAAGACTAGTATGATGAACTCTCATCCACCCTTCACCTAGAATCATCAGTCTTTGCCTTTTATCTTTATAAATAAGTTATTGTTGTTATTTTTATTGCTGATCAGCTCACCGATACCATGACTCTTTACCCCTAAACACTTCGGCAAATCTCCTAAAAGCAAGATGTTCTCTTACGTAACCTTAAATCCATTAAATTTAGCACTGGCACCACACCCTTGCTAAATATAGTCTTAAGTGAAGTCATCCCAATAACAGCCTTTATAACAATTTTTTTTCCTGGTTCTATCATGCACTACACTTAGAATTATGTTAAAAGGTGTTTTGAAACTACTTATTTGGGATCATTTCTTTAAAAAATTCCTCAGAAACTTCAGCACTTTCAGAAAAGTCTTCCTAAACCCACAAGTCAATCAAAAGCCAGAGCACAGTGCCGGTGCGTACGGCGCCATGCCTTGTATCGCGGCCCACCTGCAGACGCCGTCCTCCAGAGCGCGGGCATCTGGAAGGCAGGGACGCATCCTCGAGGGCCCTATCCATTTGTGTATTCTTGAGAACACTTAACCTTGAGTCTTTGCAGGGAAGGGACTCACCCCAATAAATAGTCATCAAATCGGGTGTGCTGGATTTAGTTTGACTTCTTTATTTTACATCTGGGAAAACTGAGAGCTCAGGGAGATGAGCAACATCCCAACACAACGCACGCAGCTAGTCGCTGGCACAGACGGGCTCAGACCCTTGTCCTCTAACTCTAAGACTACCGCTGCTGCTGCAGCACGGCTGCAGTTATGTGAATCATACAGCTGATGAATCATTGCCATGACTAGCCCTGGTTGGCAGTATAGGAATACATAAGCAAAATGAAATCACGTTAGCTTCCTCTTCTGACCCATATGGAGAAACAGGCACAGTGAACACTTGCTGGGTTTTACAGCACGATCGAGAACGCTCATCCCAGATGCCTGCCAGGGTGGAGAGCCGTGTGCTCTTACAGGTAAGGCCCATGCTCTCTGATCTCCACTCGCTCCTCTGCAGAAACGAGGGTAAGAACAGCAGCGGGCTGGCCAGGAAGGTCAACTGGGTACGCATTCTGTGTCCTCCAGCAAGGCCGGCGTGAGCATCGTACTCCATCTCCTGGAGAGGAAGCTAAGGGCTATGGGCACGTGGTGCTTTGGGAACCCTGAGAAAGTGCGGCCTCACGGCGGAGCTGGACCAACATGGGCCGTCACAGAGGACTGGTCTCCACAGCTAACACCGCGGAGTTCTGGGAGGCCAGAGACACGGTGAATGCAGGGCCAGCCCCTCTCTACCTGGACGTGGAAGCCCTGGTGTGGAAGAGACACTGGTGCCCAGACCAGAGGGCTCGAGCTCAGGTTTGCTGGAAACCAAGGTTAGCTGGGACTGTGTCCCGTTCGCTGTGCCAGGGCCTGCCCCCAGTCGACCCACCGCGACGAGCCAGGTAGGACTCCACCCGCCATTTTACTCCAGAGAGCGCCATTTCCTCCGTTTGTGGCCCCTTACTCGTATTTCTTCTCCCCTCCTCTGCTAGAGCTCCACTCTAGCTCATCTTCCCATTTTATGCCTCTGCTCTTGTCCTTTCTAACCCTGCCTTTTTCTTGAGTCTTGAAAACAAAAATTAATTCCATTGAAACAAATAGAAACTTTTTCATGTTTTATGCAAATATGTTTAATATATGCAAACATATTTAATGCATAAATTTAGTATTATCTGAACATTATCTTAAAAGTTAATCTTGTAGCTGTCTCTTAAAACCTTCCAATCTAAGTTGTTCTTTGTTTCATTAGAACTCTAGGTTATACTTAATTTCTCTGCTATAGTACAAATTTCATTTAATTAAAATAAAGGTATGGCTCCCTGTATCATTATATTTTTTAGAATGCAGTAGTTGGCAACTACTACAGTCAGCCAGGTGTGATGGTGCATGCCTATAATCCTAGTACTTGGGAGACTCAGGAGGATTGCAGGTTTGAGGCCAGCCTCAAATCTTGCTTCAGAATAAATAAGTAAAAAGAACTGGCAGAATATCTGGGAGGTAGAATGCCCTTTGGTTCAACTCCCAGTACCAAAAAAACCAAAAAAATTAGAAAAGAAAAAAAGAAACTACTACAATGTTAGTAGCCATCCAGGGAAACAGGGCATTTTTTTTTTCTAGGATTATCTTTTCATTGAAATTTTCAGGGTCCCCAAGACAGTCTATAGGACTATGAGTATGTGAATCCATATACCCAAAGGTTTAAAGACAGAGTAGAAAGAGTAGTGTGTGTGTGTGTGTGTGTGTGTGTGTGTGTGTGTGTGTGTGTGTGTAGGAGTTATATGATTTATTGACAGAAACTGCCAAATAAATATTTGCTTATGTTAACAAGGGTAAATATGATTTGCTTGCTTTTTTCTTCCTTTTTTTTTTCTCCCCCTGTGGTTTTGGGGATGGAACCCAGGGGAGTTCTACCTCTGAGCTACACCTCCATCCCTTTTTATTTTATGTTTTGGAACAGGGTCTCTCTAAGTTACCGTGTGCTGGCCTTCAATCTTCGAGACTCCTGTTTCTGCCTCCCAAGTCCTGGGACTATAGGAGTGTGCCACCACACCCGGCTGGCTTACTTTATTGCTTTTCCACATACTTGGAAATTTCTCCATACGTTCTGAACATCTGTGGTAATTTTGCATAAGGTGATGTTGCTTACCTGTTTCTCTGTTAGGATCACTCTCCTTAGTAACTGATTCTCAAGGCCTTTCATGGTCACAGTGAAGTCGATGACAGAGGTTTTGGCGTTGATCTCGGGAGTGAAGGCAGGGTTGGGTAACTTTGTCGTAATGTAGAGTTTAAACGAGTCCAAGACATCACATTCCTTATCACCCACTTTCACCTATGTGAATCCAAATGTGAAATTAAAAATAGATCAAAGAACAGAAGAAGGAATGTGGACTCAATTTAGGAATGAACTTAACCAAGACCAGGGCTGCGACACCTGAAGGAACCGGGAAAGTGGAACTGGTCGTGAAATGTTAGTCACTGACCCGAAATAATGCAGCCTGTTCAATTTAGAATAATTTAGATTTGTGGTCCTACCTAAAGATGTTTTTGGCCATCATACCAAGCAAATCAAATGGGAAATATATACAAATATATTTTTGGTGAATGAAGGAAAACACAGATGTAGCTGAGATTTGACTTTAAATCTGCTATCTTTCCACAGTTGGGGAAAATATTTCCTACTACGGACTTGACTGTGTTTGTAGGAAGTGCTCCTGCCTTTTAAAATCTGCAGTCATATCTTGAGCATATTTGACAGCAGAAAGAGTTGACACACTTTTCAAAGAAAAAAACACCAACTTTTTTTTAGGAAGATAACACGTGGGATCTAAAAAAGCCAGACTCTTGGAGCAGAGAAGGCAGCAGTGGTTTCCTGGGGCCGAGGTGGAAAGGGAGGAGAGGTCATTGATCAAAGGACACAAACTTCCATTTGTAAAGTGAACGGTTCCAGATATCTAAGGGACGGCGTGGCCAGTGATGGATGTGTTCATTTGTTTGTGACAATCATTACACAACAAAGAGCAAAACATCACATTGTACACTTTGGGATTTGGGGATTTTTTTTTTTTTTTTTTTTTTTTTGCTTTGCTTTGTTTTGTTTTAGGTACTGGAGATTGAACCCAGGAGCATTCTACCTCAGAGCTACAATCCCAGCCCTTTTTCTTTTTAATTTTATATTTGGAAGCAGGGTCTTGCTAAGTTGTTGAAGGTCTCATTAAATTGCTGAGGCTGGCCTTGAACCTACAATCCTCCTATCTCAGCCTCCCAAATACTGAGATTACAGGTATGTGCCACCACACCTGGCACATTGTCCACTTTAAGTATACAATGTTTATCTGTCAATTAAATATTTTTAAATGCAGTTCAAAATTGTGGATGGACTTACAGTAGCCAAATAAATCACTAAAATTTTGTTCTTAGCCTCTTTATCTGAAAAAGAGAAATCTATTTCCTAATTTCATAGGAGAATGATGCTAATTTCTCAGAACACTGAAGTTTTTTTGTTTTGTTTTGTTTGGGCGGTACTGGGGATTGAACCCAGGGGCATTCTACACCCGAGCTACACCCTCAGCCCTATTTTTTATTCTTTATTTTGAAAAAGAGTCTCACTAAGTTGCAGAGGGCCTCACTAAGTAGCTGAGGCTGGCTGCGAACCTGTGATCCTCCTGTCTCAGCCTCCCAAGTACTGGGATGACAAGCGTGCACCACCACACCCAGCTAGAACACTGAGTTTTATACATATTCCTCATAAACTCTCACAGGTTTACATATGCAGTAGATGCTCCATAAACCTTTGCTGAATGCATTTTTAAAACATGGCCTTTAAATGAATTCACATCATAAAGAAAAATTTTCTAAATAAATTTTTGTTTAAAGAAGAAATTAGATTCCTTAGGATTTACTGATGTTCAGGAAATCAAGTAGTCCAAAGTGAAAAAAAATTCAATCAGAAATGCTATCATTCACAAAGAAATCACACCAAAGAACCCTAAAGGTAGAGAATGACACTAATTAAACAAGAAACACTTCTATTGAAAACGATTTATGTTATCATCAGCAATTGGAAAGTGGCCCATAGCTTCCAGCAACGTTGATGAGGGCAGTTTGAAAGTTAATAAAGACAGAAATGAACAAGGCAATTTCTATAGCCTTTACTTATGCCATTTTCTCCAATCAGGAAATCCAGGTTTTCTTATTAAAAAAAAAAAAAAAAACAACATATATATGGCTTCCAAAACCAATTATCTCAGAGTTGCTCCATATATGTGTATATATATTTTTTTTCTGTGTTTTTCTGTGTAAAAAAACCCCTACCATATTATTATTAAGACCAGAAAATGTGTTTCCTTAATCTGTTACTTAGTTTCAGCTAAATGACTACTTTCACTAAGATATTGCTCTCCTCTGCATTTTTATGTTCTATAAAACAAAGCATGATGCTCAATAATATGTATCATTTTATGCTTTTATGTACCGGTTAAAAAGCAAATTTAATTTTTAAAGAATCTCTTCTTTTAGCAGTTTCACATGTACAACATGTACAATACAGCTGGGTGTGGGGGCACAAGTCTGTAATCCCAGTACACAGGAGGCTGAGACAGGAGAATCACAGTTTCCAGGACAACCTCAGCAACTTAGCCAGACCCTTCGCAACTTAATGAAACCCTGTTTCAAAATAAAAATAAAAAGGGGCTAGGGGTATAGCTCAGAGGTGGAATGCCCCTTGGTTCAATCCCCAGTACCAAAAAGGAAAAAAAAAGTACAATACGTTGTACCCCATAAGTATATACAATTATTATTTGTCAATTTAATATTAAAGAAAAAAAGGCAATATCTACCACTGTGAAAGGGCATAAGAACAAAACGGTCCTTTTATGCCTAAAAACAAGCGAATGGAAACACTGGATATCGGTTTGGAAATTAATGTTTCCAGGGTCCCAAATGCGATCTCCTGAAAGCAGCCGCTTTGGCTGCTGTGCTCCGAACGGTTACGCAGAGGTCGCCATTGTTCTTTTTTTCCTCTCCTCCTCTTTTATAGACGCTCACCTTGAAAGTGGTGCCTGACTTAATGAAATTCTTTTCTAACACGTTATCCAAGGCCGGGTCCAGCTCTTCTCGGATGTCCTCGATGAGCAGGGGCCGGCCCAGCGAAAGGCTGTCCTCCAGGTGTGTGCGGAAATACTTATGGTTCAGCGACGTCACCTACACAGAGAGCGCTTCTTAGTCTACACACATTACAAGGACCGTGCCCACTCCTACGAGGACACCAAGACGTCTGTCGGGCAGACGACAGGGAATTTTAAGGGCGATATAGGAAGCATACTTATTAAAACTAAAAGTAACAAACACAAATGAACTTTCTGAACTCGGTGAGTCACGCCTTTGTGGGAGCCCTGCGTGTACGACGGGGACTCTGGTCAAAAGAGGAGAACTGAGGAACGCCAGAGCTCGGCTCCTCATAAACAGAAGGGAAGTAGTCAAGGATTAATCTCCTGACACTTCTATAGTTATGATCACTCAGCAAAAGCAAAGTAACTTGCATATGAATGACATTTATCTTCTCAGGAACCCTCTGAAATGAGTGGGTGATCAAAAATGTAAGCATGTCAGAAATGATAGACTGGCAAACCAAGGGTCCATCTATTAGGTGTTCTGTCTTTTAGTGGTACGCGGAAGAATATGATACTTTTATACAGTCAACCTAAAAGACTGTAAATTCACTTCGTCCTTAAGGGTTTTTGTTTTTTTTTAAACTTGAGCTCCGAATGTTTGGTTGGTTATTGACACATGTTGGTTGACGGCTGCGTGAGTCAACTGGCTTTGAACTCTTGAACATTTCCTGGGATCCCTTTCCCAGCCTGCGAAGATTCTCTAAAGCTCATCTTAACTCTCTATGCTGTTGTAGGTGCAAACTTTAAGACACAAGAAAGATCCACTGGGACAGCGCGTGATTAGAAGAGCAGAATCCAAGTGCTGTGTGCATGGATGTCAATGTCAACATGATTTACATTATGATAAGAGATGATAATGCACCAATATAAACACATTAAAAAAAAAAGAAGAAGAAGAAAAGCAAGCCGGGCGTGGTGGTGCACGCTTGTAATCCCAGCATTTGGGAGGCTGAGACTGGAGGATCCGGGTTCATGGCCAGCCTCAGCTGCTTAGTGAGACCCTGTTTCAAAATAAAGAATAAAAAATAGGGCTGGGGGTATAGCTCAGAGGTAGAATGCCCCTGAGTTCAATTCCCAGTACTGTAAAAAAAAAAAAAAAAAAAAGCAGATTCGATATACACCAACTGCTATGAAAAAAGCATACAGGACTGAACAACTAAGGAAGTCCACTTTTGTCCTGTTTTGATGAAAACAGGGAAGAACTGACAGATGGGTGATATGGCCGGGTGTGGTGTGAAGTAAGGTGTGTCCTGGGTTTGAGAGTTTTCTTTATATAAAGTCTGTGCCATAAAGGCTTTGGTATATGTTGATGAGGTAAACGACTCTTTATTTTATTTATTTATTTTTTTGCTGGCAACCTGCTTTATTATTTTTTTTATTGTGATAATTCGTGCTTTGTATTTATACATTTTTGTTAGGTATAAATTGATAAAGACAAATGTGCACACATTTCTCATCTGACTCTATCCCCAATTCCTACCCCGCTCCCTCACCCTCCCTCCCTCTCAAGTTCAGTTCAGTGACTGATCTTGATATAATTGTGTAAGTACATCATGTGCCTTAGTATGCTCTCCCCCCCCCCACCCCCGTCCATTCCCTTCGGTTAAGTCTACTTCTTTGTTTATCGAGGGTCTCTACTTTTTCATCTGGGGACCCTCTTATCTCCCATCTACTCCCTAACATCCGCATATTAGGGAGAACATATGTTTCTTAACTCTTTGTGACTGGCTAATCTCACTTAACATAATGTTTTCCAGTTGCATCCATTTCCCTGCAAAGAACATGATTTTGTTCTTCTTTATGGCTGAGTAAAATTCCATTGTGTACATATCCCATAGTTTTGTAATCCATTCATCTGTGGA
>PVLC010001572.1:119215-138926 GCA_004027655.1 Graphiurus murinus | reverse complement strand
TTCCATGTCAGCACTCACTCTGTCCTCATTTGCCCCAAGTCTGTTATACAATCGAACACATTTTCATAATAGCTAGACTCACTGCCAGTTGAGGAGGCTTCAGGGTAGGACTATCAGGAGTAGCTTGCCTAATTTTAAAATCCCAGTCAAGTCCCCCAATTATTATCAAGGGGTCCCTTAGTTAAAAAAAAAAAAAAAAGAAAGAAAGAAAAGAAAACAACTTAGTATTTTTGAGATAAGTCAAAACCAAGGATTTTTAAAAATTTGAGTGATTTATTTTCCATGCAAATACACAATGTGTTTGTGAAACTTCCGCATGGGTGTCTAAATCTAAAGTAATCATTATCAAGATGAATTAAATTCTTTAATAGTTACTGAAATGAGAAATTTTTTCTAGGTACTGGTGAAATAGAATAGAACAAACCTCAAAGTGCTGTATTTCCTGTGGTTGGTGTTGTTCCTCACCAGGGCCTTAGTTATGAAAGTGAGGATTGCTTCTGTGGATCAGTAATAGAAAGATTTCCCCCTCTATGTCTTGTTAGAATACATAAGTCACATTTCTTGCCTGACTTAGCCTTACCTTAAACTGGCTGATATCCAACGCAAATAGGACAGCAGGGCACCACACAGGCTACGTTTGCTATATTTCTGTTATTCACGCTGTTGGTTTTGAGTCCAGTGTCAGTCTTTACCTGTTGACGTCTGTATTCTCTCTCCTCATAATTCTAACTTTTTCACTGTAGGTCTGATGAAAGTGACTCCTCTCTGTCGGAGGTACACAGGTACTCACTTCCTATCTTTCTTACATTCTGGCATTTCACCAGTGTTCTAAAATGCCTTGCTAGGAGTTCTGAGCAAGCCTCATGTTTGTTGCATGCATTACTTGTTGTAAACCATGTGAACACACTAATATTTTAAAATATATTAATTTTAATGTATTTTTTTGTGATCATACCTTGCATATAAAGTAGCTTTTTATATGATAGCTCTAAAAGTTGAAGTATTTGTTTTTGGTCTGTAATAGAAATGGTTTCCCTTTTTAAAAGAAATCAAGTTTCACGAATGTCGATGTCAAGCTTTACTTCTCAATCATTAAGAATTTCTAATGCTTCCAAGTGGGAGATGTATAAGATATTTTTTCTCATTGGTTTGGCAATTTTAAATAAAGTAGTCATGTGATAAAGGTATGCTAGGGAACAGAACATAGTATCATATCAAAAAATAGAACAAAACTAGAAACTAAAGATTTTTTTTACTATAGATGAAGTTTTTGAAATAACAATGTATTTTTTTCATATTATGGATTTTGGGGGCTTAATTCTCTCTTTCTTTTTCTCATTCCCTCCCCCCATTTATCCTTTTGACTCCTCCCCTCTTTCCACTTATTTCCCTTCTTTTATGGCCTTTTTGCTGATCAACAGCCGATCCTTCAAAAGGTAGGCAGGGGAAGGAAGAGTAAATTAATCTCATGGGCAGTATTACAAGATTTTACTAGAACAAAAATAAGTTCCCCCCCAACACACTTAAGATTAGATATCTTGTACAAATTTGAAATATTTAACTTTGACTTAAATAAGTTACTTTAAAGTTCATTTTTATATTTCAGAATTTGAATGAATTAATTCTAATAGAGAAAGAAATACCATGGGCAAATGCTTCCAGCGTCATTTATTTTTTCATTATAATTTTTTTTTCTGTACTGTGTATTGAACCCAGGGGTGCTCTACCACTGAGCTATACCCCCAACCATGTTTACTTTTTATTTTGAGACAGGGTCTCACTAAATTGCTCAGGCTAACCTTGAATTTTGTGACACTTCTGCTTCAGCCTTTCAAGTAGCTGGGATTATAGGAATGTGCCACCACTCTAGGCCTATTATCTTTGATATAGGACATTCTATATAAAATAGTAACACCAATATTTAAGAATATTTTAAAGTTTCTATTTAATAAAGTGCTACTTTTAATACTGGGATTATTTTTCTTCAGAAGACAGAATAGTCAATGATATGAAAATACATAAGAATGAAAGAGAGGCAGTCTGCTTTCCAAGAAAAATAAAAGGGGGAAAAAAAAACTGCCATTCATAAGTTGCTAGAGGCAAATTTTTAGAATGCTTTCACAGTACAATCTTTGGAATGGCAGATTTATATCATCAGTACATAAGCTAGTAATCTGAAGGAAGGAAATCTTTGAAGACACAGCATTACTTTAACTGTTTAGATTTTTTTTTAGGATGATTCGTGTTATTAAGTGCATGTCAAAACACCTCTTTTGCCACAAACATAAATTTTTCTTTAGAATTGCCTTTTGAGTTGTACATACATGTATATTTGCTGTTGGAGAAGCAACAGTAGCAACCTTTTCTTTATTAGAATCATTATATTTTCAATATTTGAAGCAATATTTGCATATTTGATGGCTTTGGTTTGTAGCCGTGAACCTTACATCAACAAGATGTCAAAACAGCAGATTAAGACTCTTGAGGGGACTTGCTCCCATTTCAGTTTTAATCTGTTTAAATTGTTAGATTACAAACAAGTTACTGAGTGTTAATTTAAAGAATCTAAGACTGATACATATAGGCAAATAATAGCATTGGATTTAGAAATTATATATCCAAAGATGATGTTTCTTGGTAGTATTCCTGGTGATGAGAAACTCCTTTCACTTCTGAAATCATTATAACTAGACCTTGAAAAATAAGGTATTTTTTTTTAGCTGATTCTAAATTTGTATCCTTTAAATTTTCATTCATTAGTCTTTCATTGTCTCTCTTCAGCTGTACCAGAATTAATCTAATATTGTTTTGGAAAGGTTCCAATTTTTCCATGTTTTTCTTATAATGTGGCATCTAAACTAAACCCTATTCCAAATGTGCCCTACACAGAATGTAGTAGTGGTCTTTTACATTCTCAATAATGGTTTAAGTAGAGGAACCATAAATTGTCAAACTTTTGATCTTTCATTCAACAAATACAACTCTTAAATTTTTTAAACTTAAGTTACTGTTGAGCCTCTCCCCTTGAAGTATTCTGTTCCGTGACTTAAATTTTGTTTGAATTTTACCTAATAATTATTTTAGCGCTAAGGAGGTTTATACAATAAGCGAATTGTGTGTTGCTGATTTTTTTTTTTTTTTTTTAAGGCAAGATGATATAGTATCCATCTTTCAACATATCCACTTAATAAGCATTCCACCTCTGTCTTTAGGGAGAGGGAAAGACTGACTAGATTGCTGAAGATCTCTCAGATTCACAGTGACATTGAGTCTAGTTGACTCTTAGCCACCTGTGGGACTACTTTACTACAACAGTCCCAATTTACCTTGTTTTCAATGATATCACTTGAAAGGCTTGTTATAGGGGCTTTATTAGAGTTAACATAGTGTGAATATGACATTCCCCTATTAACCCTACAGAGAGCTTCTCCCATGAGGTGGATGAGCCCATGCTATCTCTTATCTAAGTGTTCCTAATGATTAGTTTAGTATTTTTCTTGGTAAGACTCCAGAAGTTTTACCTATCGTTAATTCTTGAAATCTACCCTCCCACTCTGCTTTTTTGGAAAGAAAATATATATGTCTTATCTCTTTTATCTTTGTGATTTCTTAGTGTGCCAACAATGCTTTTCCTTTCACAATGGTATATACTTTCAAATTCCTGTAACACAATTATTTAAAGACAGGAATACTTGAACTCAAAGAATAAGTTTCCATTGTAGCTCTCATTTATCTTGGGCTCATATTTCTTCTTAATCACTTTGGCCCCTTACCTCTTGAAAATTTTTCTCTGTCATCAAGAAGATGGAAATGAAACAGTTTTGTTTTATTCCTATATTTGTCCTTTTATCATGCTATTTGCCTTATATGAACATATTTCAACATAATGTTTTCTTGGCTCTTAGCTAAGGTATATGTGAGTGATAGATTTAGATTTACAAGGTCTCCACTCATTCTCATCTTTAGCCTTCTTAAGACAATTATTTAAATTCAGGCCCTATCTTAAACTCCTTTAGGATAAGGACAATGTTTTGATTGATCTATACATTTCCATAGTATGTAGCCCAGTGCTATAAAGGAGAAACTCTGGAAATAATAAATTTATGAGAAAGCTCCTAAAATACTTCATTATTATTTAAAATTCTCATTAAAACTTTCTTTAACATTTAGAAGAAGTTTTTCTTTGAGTTTCTGACCTTTTTGAACCATCCTCCCTTAAATTTCTACCTATGCTAAAATTCCTATCTTTTCCTCCATTTTTGTTTGAAAACTGCTTTCTTAAGTAGTTTAGGTGGCATGTATTATGCTTTATCCAGCATGTTCTTTATGACATAGAATTATACTGCAGCATGTCATGGAGTCATACTTCCTTCTTGTTTGTCAGAACTAAGTTCATTAAAAAACTCCCAACATTACTTCCTTGATGTTTGGAGAGAGAAAGTGTTAATGAGAAAATCCAGATGTATCATAGATTTTGCTTTCGCAGAACATAGTTGCTAGCAAATGCCTAATTAGTTGATGCACTCCATCACTACTGATACTACTTTACACTTCATCTCTGCTCTTTTGCTGAAAGAACAAGCAAGGGACCAGTCTTGATTTTACTACTAATTATTTATGAAGACTTTTAAGATCAGGGGAAAACAAAAACAAAACCAAGTCTCATGATAGAGCCTTTGAAATGAATCTTGGCTTGTGTTTTTTTCCTGCCTCAGGGGCATCATCAACCCATTTCCTGCTTCAAAAGGAATCAGAGCATCTCCACTCCAGTGTGTCCACATAGCAGAGGGACACACAAAGGCTGTGCTGTGTGTGGATTCTACTGATGATCTCCTCTTCACTGGATCAAAAGGTGCGAGTAGTTGTCTAATGCAGATAATTAGTAAGTTTTGTTTAATGGTTACGTTTTTAACAGCTTTGCAAAACAAACTATTTAAGCCTAGTAGAATCAGATAACCTGTTCAGCCTCAGAAGTATATAAAGTACAAAATCATTGCATAATTGGGAAGAAAGTCAAACCTCTATTGTCATTCGGGAGAGAATGAGTCTTCCTTCAATATTTGGGCATCTACTGCATGCAAAGGCCTGGGTTTATAATGCAAATTAATGTACCTATCTATAAAAGACCATTATACAGTATGGTAAATAGAATATAACAATAGCAACCATCATCTCTTGAACACGAACTATATATCAGAGACTGTGAGGCACTATTCAAATATGACTCTTTAATTAATTCTCACAACAACCTCCATGAGATATATGTTGTATCCTCATGTTACAGATGAAGAAACTCAGGATTCAAAGATTAGTTTTTGCATGTAAATTTAATCAGTAAATAGAAGAACAGGATTAGAAACTTAAGTCTACTCACCTCCAATCCTGCACTTTTAACCCATTTGATATAATTGCAAGCAGCTAGACATCAACTGTGAATACTTTGAAGATTTATGGAGTGTTAGAAAATATAGGGATAAAGAAAGCGCAGCTCTACAGAGCAGAACAGGCTCTTTAATTGGAATTAAGCCTGGAAGGGGGACTGACAGAGAAGAGAGAGAGAGAGAGAGACAGAGACAGAGAGAGAGACAAAGACAGAGAGAGACAGACACCATGAGAGTCCGGGGCCCCCTTCCTATACAGTTGGCAATGCTTGGTTAGTCTGCCAAGGGTGACACTGAATGAAATTTATTCAAGTAGGTGTCACTTTGTCTCCCCAAACATCTCAATCACCACCACTGTTTATCTCCTCTTTTCTAGGATACTAAAGAGGGAAATAACCATTGAGTAGCTGCTAAGACAAGAGAGAAAAAAACCCCACAAGATAGGGATTAAAATACAGGGCTTTAGAATCCTAGATTTAGCCTGACATGGGCGGGGGCGGGGGAGGGGCTGTGAAGGACCAGCACCAGGTGGTTGGGTGGCTGCGAGGCGGAGGACCTGGCAGCCAGGAAGGGCTGCAGGGGAAAGTTTGGGAGTGGCTAGCAGAGTGGCAGGCTATCGCAGGGGAGTTAGCGTGGAGCGCATGAACACGCGAGTGGGGTGCGCAGACACAGCCAAAGCACCCGCGGCACGGGCGGGGCTACTGGCGATCAGGAGAGGAGCGCTAACAGACAGTCAGAGCTCACCAAGGGCTTAGGTGCTCAGGCGGGGTGGGAGGGCCCTTCTGGCTGCCCAGGCGGGGTGGGAGGGTCCTTCTGGCTGCCTGGGAGAAGCAGGGAAAGTTAGCAATGAGGCCATGGTGAAGCCCAGCTGCTGTGATGCATCCTGGTCAGCCCAGACAGTCGGTGGGCCACAGAGCTGGCTGCACGCAGGCTCAGAGTTCGCTCTGGGACCTCCGGCAGCAGGGTGGCCCACCAGAAATCTCTCCAGGCCAAAGAGACCTGATAGCCAATTACTCTCCTGGGTTTCAGCACCAAGTGCTAGAAAACATAGGGATAAAGGAAACAGCTCTACAGTCTGGAACAGGCTCCTTAATTGGAGTGAAGTCTGGGAGGGGGACCGACCCAGAGAGTCAGGAGCCCCCTTCCTTACAGACTAGGGGCTTTTTATGGGGCATTAGGAGGGAGGGAGAGCAAACCAGTTGTTTATAGAACATTAGCAGAGACAGAGGGGTTCAAGTAAGGGTATATTTGGAAACTTAGTTCCATTGCATTGAAAGTAGAACGTAAGAGCAAGAGAATTGGAGGACGATAAGGCTGGAGAGTTAAAAAGGAAGCTTGCACAAGAATTTGGGTCATTTAGGGATATTATAAGGTTCAGTTTAATCAGCAACCATTTGTTGCTCATTAAGAAGAAAGTATAAGACTAGCTAAAATTTATGAGAATAGCAAGAATTCCCTAATTAAAAAAAAACTGTTATGTGAAAATACTATATTTTTCTAATGATTCAAATTAAATCTATCCCTCTAGCATAATTAAATATTCAGTATGTCAGAAAGACAAGACTATTTTTGTGATTATATTTTGGGGTCAAAATAAAATCTATCTGCTCCCCTACCCCCGAAAGAAAGACATGCATAAAGAATGTTGGGAGAGTAATCAAAGATGAATGTTTAGAAGAGGCTGATTTAAGATGGGCATTTTAGCAAATCCTATTGGTACACACTTATAATCCCAATACTTGGAAGGCTGAGACAGGAGGTTTGCAAATTCATGGTCACACTCAACAACTTAGACTCTGCAACTTAGTGAGACCCTGTTTCAAAATGAAAAATAAAAATAGGGAAATAGGTCTGGGTGTGTAGCTCAGGGGTAGAATGCCCCTGGATTCAATGCCTAGTACCAAAAAAAAAAAAAAAAAAAATGTTAACTATTCTTTTTAATACCATGCAATGCATACAAAAGATACCTGACTTTCATCTGATTCTTTATACCTACCTTGCCTGTGAACCTGCTGCAGAGGGTCAAAGATGAAATTAGGACGCCTGTTAGGGGTTAATTAAATAATTAGTTTTCCTTTCTCATTAAAAACAGGTTGTTTATTTTTTTTAATTTTTTATTCTTTTTTTTTTTTTTTTTGGCGGCACTAGGGATTGAACCCAGGGTATTCCACCTTCAAGCTATACCCCCAGCCCTATTTTTTATGCTTTTATTTTGAAACAGGGCCTCACTAAGTAGCTGAGGCTGACTGTGAACCTGTGATCCTCCTGTTTCAGCCTCTCAAGTACTGGGATTATAAGCTTGATCACCACACCTGGCTTTTAAATAATTTTTAATGTTAAGAGGACCTTAAAGTAGTTCCTATTAACTGTATTTCCTCTGTCTTTGTTTCAGATCGTACTTGTAAAGTATGGAATCTAGTCACAGGGCAGGAGATAATGTCACTGGGGGGTCATCCCAACAATGTCGTATCTGTAAAGTACTGTAATTATACCAGTTTGGTCTTCACTGTGTCAACATCTTATATTAAGGTGTGGGATATCAGAGATTCAGCAAAGTGCATTCGAACACTAACGTAAGTAACTTAAAAAACAAAAAAATATAAAGGGCAAATAATTATTGTTATTATTCCTTTACAAAATACAAGAAAGCATAGGGCTATGCATTTCAATTTTATTATACCCATCCACTCAGAGAGTGTTAGAGTGTTGTGCAGTAAAATCTCAGACAAAATAAGGGAAAAAAACAGTTTGACAAAATAAAATATAAGAGCCTGGTATTAGAGAGGAAGGGATAAGCTATCTCCCTCCTAATTACCTAAGTTTTATATTTTCATACTATTTACTACTTGTTGGAATTCAATGACTTTTATTACTCACTTCAAATAAATATCAATCTTTGGGAAATCGGTAAAATCACCATTGTAGAGGGAGAGGAAGTATTCATAACCTTTAATTAACAGGTAGCAGATGGGAGGATTTTCTGTTTGTATTTTAGGACTGAGATTACTTTGACATAAATTTTATACTGCAAGTTGTGTTAGACAATTGGAGAATGAGTTTGTTTTCTCATTGTCTGGTATTATGAATATCTTCAAAAATGTAAAACAATGATTCTTCTTGCCATGAGATTGAACTGTTTTACATAATCAAAATTGAGGTGAATTCTGTAATTGTTTAAAGGAGAAGGGAGAATTGAAAGGATTAATTTTTACTAATTTGTAGAGTAGATCTTATTAACTTAAAAGTGCTAATTTATAATTTGAGAACTAATTATTTCTGGTGCTGAAAACAAGTCTCTTGAGGGAAGTTTTATAGAAAAACAATATATCTTAAGTGACAAATTTACCAATTCAGTTGAATCACTGACATCACATTTGAAAAGATTAGTTATAGTTTACTGTTTTTGTAGTTAGCTCTGAAAATGTTTTAAAATTTAAACAATTAGCATCTAGAATTTATCTGAAGAAATGGAAGCATGCTCTGATTAAATCTTTAGCATATATACTACATCTGTGATTGAACTAAAGTATCAAAAATACAAATAATTAATAGATCCCCAGTACCTTCAATCCAAAAAGGCAGTTTTTATATACAAAAGGAATTTGGTAAGCCTAGGACACAGAGGATATCTGGAACCTCAGGGAAATGCATTACTTTTGCTAGCATGATATCATGTGTTGAGTTTTTATATTTCATATTTAATCTTTTCTGAATGTTTTAGTCATTCCTAACTCAGGGCCTGGAATTTCTAGTATTACAATAGACATCAAATTAAGGGTTTCAGCCATGTCACCCTGTTTTATTCATTCATGTAGTCACCAAACTTTTTTTTTTATATGGGCCAACTGTGTGTGGGGGGTGCTAGGCTGGGGGCATTGTGTGCACCCTGATGAAAGCATGCAGTTCTTGTTGCTCACAGACAGATGCCTAGGAATTCAGAAGTTGTAAGCTGGACTTGTGCCTGGAAACATGACTTGTTTTGCTGTCTTTGTGTCTGTTAAGGTCTTCAGGTCAAGTTACTCTTGGAGATGCTTGTTCTGCCAGCACCAGCCGAACAGTCACTATTCCTTCTGGGGAGAACCAGATCAATCAAATTGCATTAAATCCAACCGGCACTTTCCTCTACGCAGCTTCTGGAAATGCTGTCAGGATGTGGGATCTTAAAAGGTAGAATTTTCAAGGGAACAAGTTTCTTGCATGTGGCAAATATAACTTCAGGCATTAATAACATATTAATACTTGTAAAATCTAGTTCTTTTAATGTTAGAAAATGCAAAATCTAAGTTTTCCTGTTTAGCACAACACCTCTAAATATTTCTTCTGTCTTCACTAACAAACACAATATCGATTTCTTTTACTCTCTATGACTAGGGAAAAAGTGAGTGGAAGAAAAATAGAATTATTTTATAGTTTTTAATATTTGTCTACAAATTATGTTGTTTATTAAGAGGAGGTAAAGATTCCTATCCAAGTTTCACTACTGCCTTTGAAAGAATTATTTTTACAACATCATTTAAATATCCTTTTATCTCAACTTTTTCAATTTATAAAATTAATTTAATAATCTTGAGCATAAATCCTTACAGGATTTTTGTGAATATAAAATAAGTCAGGTGTAGTGGTGCATGCCTACCTATAATCCCAGCATTTGGGAGGCTGAGACAGGAGGATCACATATTAGAGGCCAATCTCAGCAATTTAGCAAGACCCTTAAAAAAAATTGGGGGTGTAACTCATAGGTGGAATGTCCCTGGTTCAATCCCTAGTACCAAAAAGCACAACAAAAACAAACAAACAAACAAACAAAATATAGTGAAGTATTAAGAAGATAAAGTGGTTAAAAAAGCTTAGGTGTAGTGGAGGACTCCTATCATCCCAGTATTTGGGAGGCTGAGACAGGAGGATCACAGGTTTGAGGCCAGCCTTGGCAATTTAGTGAGAGTCTGTTTGAAAGTAAAAAAATAAAATCAGGATAGGAGTGTAGCTCAGAGGTAAGATGCCCCTGGGTTTAATCCCTAGTGCCACAAAAAATGAAAAGAAAAGAAAACAAATGATAAGTTGATATGCAGTTGAAATTGAAATTGTCTTTTACTTGTTTTTATTTCCCATGAAGTGTAAGCTTTTATCTTTCAGTCAAGTGTTCATTTTTAACCTCTTTTTCTAGTTCTTAAAATGTTGGCAGCTAGGGAATATTTATTTATTTATTTACTTGCTTGCTTGCTTAATTATTATGGCAGTGTTGGGGGTTGAACCTAGGGCATGGTACATCCTAGGCCAACCCTCTACCACTGAGTTGCATCCCTAGCCTGGGAGCATTCATTATTAGTTGATAAATATTTTTTTCAATACCAATTATGGCAGAAATTATACTAACAATATAGGTTCTGGGAATAAAGACCAAGCAAGACAATTGTGGTTTCCGATTTCTTGGAGCTGGTGTTATAATGGAGGATAAAGACAGTTTGTAGACTGTGACAGGGCACTGTAGTCAAATTCACAATTCAGAGAATATAGTGTGCTTCTCCTCCCAAAGAAATTTGTCAATGATAAATCAAATGAATATTTATTTGACCAACATTGAGAAAAACTAGTGTTATAATTTGTAACATGTTAAGGCATAACTGAGAAAGTATGACACATAATTTATAGATAAATAGATGAGAGAGGAGAGAGATCACAGTCCTGAATACTGTATTAGAAATAAAATATAGAAAATTGATATCAATGCTTCTTTAAGAAAATTAAAAAAAGAAGTAAGGACATTGCTTATTCTTAAAGATATTATATTTGAGTCATATTAAGAGCACCATGAAAGAATATGGCCAAAATCATAACGTGAGGCAGAAAAGACCAGTTATTTCACTGAAAGTTAGATTCTTTGAAATTTGGTTGGTTTCAATAACATAAGTATGGATTCATCTTAGCAAAAATAATATTTTCTTGCTTTCTTTTCAGTACTAGGGATTGAACCCAGGGGCATTCTACCTCCAAGTTGCACCCCAGTCCTATTTCTTATTTTTTATTTTTGAAACAAGATCTCACTAAGTTGTGGAGGGCCTCACTAAGTAGCTGAGGCTGACTGTGACCCTGTGATCCTCCTGTCTTAGCCTCCCCTGTAGTGGGATATAAGCCTGTACCACCATGCCTGGCCGTAATTAGTAGTTTTTAAGAAATTGCAGTATCCTAAAAGTTAAAGAAATCTCTGTATTCTAGCAGTTTGACTTGAGGTAGGACTCTGAAACAAGTTCATTTTTAATCTCTGATGATTGACATCATGCAGTTTTTTACTAACCAGATATTTGTCTTGGTCATTTCTGTATCTTTATAAAAATTGATAAAATGGACCACCTATTTTCTGAAGTATATATGCACACATATATGTGTTTCTATATATATATATGCATACATGTATATATGTGTATGTGTATGCAACTATATGTGTATGTGTGAAAAATGCATATATAATAAAATAATCTTCTCTTCTCCATACTTCTATTTATTTTATAGTTAGATTAGTGGTATAGTTTTATTCAAATACAAATTGGACCTAAAAACATTAGTAATATGTCTTTTACAGATATCTAACAGATTAGAATTTACCTGGAGAAAGTTAAAATTAGGCTTTAGCAATTTTTTCAGTTTTGTTGCCCTTTTGTTTACTACCTAAATTGTATTTAATCAACTTTGGAATAACTTCCCAACTTCCATGATAGAATACGTTAATTTGGCCATTTTTGTTTGTTTATTTATTTTGGCTCTAATTTGAACAGAGTTTCATAGAAGTACAGGAGAAATATAAAAAAATCAGTTGAACAATTTTATGAAACCATATAAGCTACATTGAGGCTTAGCCCCATCATGCTAAGACATATTTTAAATTAAATCATTTTTCTTTCTTCTTAAAGGTTTCAGTCTACAGGAAAGTTAACGGGACACCTTGGCCCTGTTATGTGCCTTACTGTAGATCAGATTTCCAATGGACAAGACCTAATCATCACTGGCTCTAAGGATCATTACATCAAAGTATGTATTATAGAATTATTGAATTGTATTTGCCTAGCGAAAGGTCTAAAGTATTCAGACTCATCTACTAGTTTTCCAACTAGTTTTCCTTTCCTTCATTTCCAGCCTTTGCTTTTTCTTACTAATTTTTCCTCATTCATGTTTCTGGCTTTACTGTTATTTAATTAAGCATTCTCATATTTCATAAGAAATAGTCTGGGGGAGACTTTAAAGATTTTTTAGCTTAGTCTTCCAACAATTGATTGAATCTTCCCATTACCATCTTTTATACAGAACATATTATGGCCTTTAGATTTTTATGACATTAGCAGATAAGGTGAAGAAAGGTATATAGTTTGATTCCAGAAATGTTACATTTGAGATCCCAGCAGGGACATCCACATGCAGGCCAGCATGCATACAAGTGCAAGTCCAGGGCTTGAGGTAAGCCATGGCTAGAGATGTAGATTTGGGAGCCCTTTACATGGAGGCAGATATGCAGGGAGTTAACAGTTGATGACACAGCCACTCTCACCCTTTGGGGGGATGCCCCGGCCACCAAAACTAATAAAAATAAAAAGAGGTAGGAAAGTGTAACTACTTTTTCTAGGAACTTTAAGAGATGCATTATGACTTAAAGATTAAGAGGTTAAAAATAGAGGATTTTATATTGAGATGACTTGAAGGATCCATGTGGTTAGGAATGGGTAAGGGGAGAGGAGAAGAGTGAAGTGGAGGTGGCAGATGAAGGAAGCAGGAACTCCAATCACATCATAAAGGAGGGACCAGCAAGAAGATGTTTGAAGATAAAAAGACATTTTTAGAATGTAGGGAGTGTCCAAAAATTTTTCAGTCACTCCAGTCTTTTCAAGAAAGCACAATAATGTTGGTCAGGACAGGTGAGGACAACTGAGAAAAGGTTTTGAACAGAGGCTCTGGGGACTCAGAGATGACCTCCAAGACTGCAGAACTACTTAATGGTGACTAAAGAACCATCATATTGTTTATTTGAATTTCAAATGGATTAATGTGTAATGTTTTTATTATTAAACATTATCTATTTATGTAGGAAAGACTCTGGTTGCCTTTTTAAAAAGCCTATAAGCATATAAATATGTGGCATATAAGCAAAATTAGTGTGACATAGGGCTCAGATGCATCCTCAACCATTTATATCAGGTTAATTTAATTAGTGTAGTAAAACATTATGAAAAGCAATTATGGCTAGACATAATATGTTTCTATTAATGTGCACATACGGGCACTTATTTGAAAGTTAAATGGGATAATTGCTTTCTTTCTGCTGCTTCTTAGATGTTTGATGTAACAGAAGGGGCTCTTGGAACTGTGAGTCCCACCCACAATTTTGAACCTCCACATTATGATGGCATAGAGGCGCTGACCATTCATGGGGATAATCTATTCAGTGGGTCCAGAGATAATGGAATCAAGAAATGGGACTTAGCTCAAAAAGACCTTCTTCAGGTAATTCAGACCTTTTCATGGTGTGGAATGGGCATTTCAAAACCACTCAGCAGTCTAAACAAGAACTTCAAGAGCTTATATGAAGCATTTCATTGCTTATGGATAATATTAATCAGGACTTTCTCTTAAAGAGTGTTTTATTATCAGTTACCAGAGTTACTAATTGGTATAAAGATAATATCCAATACTTAATACAAATTCAAATATTGATATGTTTTTATAACTCTCAGGGAAAGAAATTAGTTAGATGAAGTTCCCAACTTCAAGCCTTCTCTTACATGTGCGTACCACATGTCTATACATATGTATGCACTGTGGTTACCAACCCTTTCCTGTTTGCAGTCAGCAGATAGAGACCAAATGAACAAGTACCATGAGAATTAATAGGAAATAAACTTTGGCAAGGGATGCATATACTGCATTCAAAAGCCTTTCTTTCATAGATCTACATTCATGATTGTGATCTTTGTATTATATGTATAAATATATGCATAAAGTGTACTCATGCAGTCTTATCTTCTAACTATTATTTATTCCTTATGATGAAGTAGGTAGATTACCTCAGATAATCTCTAAAAAGACTTTAGGCTTCCATATTCTCTACCAAAGGCTTGAACCAATGATTTTGTGAGGCAGACCTTATAATCTATATTACTAGGCTATAGTTTTCCAACTTGTTTTATTAATTATATTTTGAAGAAGGGTGAAATATTTACTGTACATGAAGAAGATACAGTGTTTGTAAAATTCTGTATGCTTTCTGAGTCTTTTATAATACTGATAACAATGATTGAAATTAGTAAGCAAATTCCAGGTTCATTCCTTTAAATCACCAAGTGATTGCATAAAAAATAAACTTTAAGGGGGAAAATGGGGAGGCACGGGGGGTACACCAAGTGCTGTGTGCATGTGGTCATTGTCAACACGATTTATATTATGATGTGAGAGTATAATGCACCAATAAAAGCACTGTATTAAAAATGAACTTTTATCATTGTTATGTCATTCAGCAGTCCAAATACTGAGTTTCATCAGTAAAAATGTAACTTATTTGGGTATGAAGATGTCAGTTCTAGGAGGTTCTCCTTAAGCTGATTTCAGTTTTTCCTCTCAGCAAGTTCCAAATGCACACAAGGATTGGGTGTGTGCCCTGGGAGTGCTGCCCGGCCACCCCGTTCTGCTCAGCGGCTGCAGAGGGGGTATTCTGAAACTCTGGAACGTGGAAACTTTTGTGCCAGTTGGAGAGATGAAGGGTCATGATAGTCCCATCAACGCCATATGTGTTAATTCCACCCAAATCTTTACTGCAGCTGAGTAAGTTTTTCCCATGTGATTTTGCTCTCTATTAGTTGCTTGTGTTCAGATTTAATAAATGTTACAATTTGTAAATATCTAACAGGAGACCCTTCTCTAGCAATCATTCCAATGTCTTTTTTAAGATGTCTATTTTATATTTCTTGATATATACTGTGAACCATGAATTGAGGCTTCCCACCCAGTTACATGACAATAGTTTTAGTCCTATATTCTGCAACCAGGCAGAAAACAGAATAGCTAATAAAAATAAAATCTATTTTTTTTTTTGGTGCTGCTGGGGATTGAATCCAGGACCTCACTTATGCTAGGCAAAGTGCTCTACCACTGAGCTATATCCCCAGCCCCTAAGACCTATTTATTTGTTATTTATCAGATATCTGTACAGTGCTTGCTCTCTGTAATTCATTGTTCTAACTGTGTTATAGGCATTAACTTATTTAGTCCTCATAACTTTAGAAGATAAGTATTATTATTATAACCTCAACTTTATAAGTGGAAAAACTTAGACACTGTATTATTCAAGGTTCATTTCTGGCTCTGGTAACACTGCTTGACTTTTCTTGTGATTACTGGTCACATTTTTCCTTCTTTTCATGCCATTAATATTTAATTAGATGTTGGATATTATAGCATTGCATTTTTGAGTATTTTGATTTTGTTTTGTTTCTTTGAAGAATACTCCGTTTTGTTTGTTAGGCAATTAAATTACTTGCAGTTCAGTTTCATCTTCTTAAACCCTTTACAATAGGGCTAGTTATTTCTTCTAGCAAGATTTAAATCTTTTCTGATTTCTACTGAACATTTGAGTATTTGATAACATCTCTCTGGTCAGAACTTGAATGTATCATACTCCTGTGTGAACTCTAGGAATTGTTCAATTTATAGTTTCCTACTGGTTGGATTTTTATAAAGAGTTCTTTCCCTGAATAGATCTCTCCTGTTCTCTTCTTGGTCTTAAAAATTCTGACTGCAGTAGACTCCCCAGGTCTTATTTTCTGTCTCTGTTCAGTAATTCTGTGCTTTTCTGCTTGGGTTCCTCCTCCTCTATGCAATTGTAAGGAAGATGCTTCCCTGATCTCCTTGGTATCCCTTTTCTTAGGGACCCCAGTCCTATCTTGCTCTCTCGGTGTCTGTAAATGATCATCCCAAAAAAGGCTGACCTGATGTAAGTTATTCAGTCATAGCTAATGGTAGAAGTTCGGCTATCTTAAACTTAAGTATTCAAAAGCTGAACTTCTGATTTTCTTCTTGACGAGCCTGTTCAACTCACAGTCGTTTCAGTTTCAGCTGGTGGCTTCTTGGTCTTGCTTGTTCATTCTTTCTTTTCCTTTGCACTCCATAGTTGATCCATTATAAAATCCTGTTGGTTCTACCCTTAAGTTAAAGAAGGGTAGAACCAAAGAAGGTCATGCTTCCCCTGCTCCAAGCCCTGCAGTGCCCCTCCATGTCGTTTAGGTTGATCCTTCCCTCTGATCATGTTACCTCCTTGCCTAGTCTTTAGGACCCTCTGGCTGGCTCCTTCTCTGGCAAACCCACTAGCCTCTGTCCTGGTCCTCCTTGAACATGCTCGGCTCACTCCTGCCATGGGGCCTTTGTCTAGATGCAATTCCCCCAGACATCCTGACTTTCCCATGCTTCTCTTTCTTAGTAAGAGGATCATGGCCATTTCGTTAACATTATAATGCCATGCTTTACCTTTTCTTTTTCTATAGCACTCATCACTATTATCACTTCTATAGCATTCATCACTATTATCACGTATGATTTACTGTTAGTCTCCTCCTTCTAAAATGTATGGTCTACAAAGGCAGAGGTTATGTTTTTTTGTTTTTTTTTTTTTTTTAAATCAATTTATTTTAAAGCTGTATTCCAAATAGCTAGAACAGTGCCTGGCACACAGCAGGTTCTCAGCAAACATTTACTGATTGAATGGTTGAATAAATAAATAGGATGGCTGGATGGGTAGACATGCTCTACGGCTGTTATCAATGTGTGTGTGCTATGTGGGACAGTGAGAAGACAACTGATTGAAGTCCAGAGAGCCTGGTTTTCTTACAAACTTTTGCCTTTGACTGTGTTATACTGGGTACGTCACTAAGCCTTTTTATTCCCTTGAAATGAACTACATAATCTCTGAAGTGTCTTTTAGCTATGCAATTCCACAAAACTCTTTTTTAATTAAAAAAAATTTTTTTTTTCAGTACTGGGGATTGAACCCAGGGGCATTCTACCCTCGAGCTCCACCCCCAGCCCTATTTTTTATTCTTTATTTTGAAACAGGGTCTCACTAAGTTGCGGAGTGCCTCACTAGGTAGCTGAGGCTGGCCAAGAACCCGGATCCTCCAGTCTCAGCCTCCCGAATGCTGGGATTACAAGCGTATACCACCATGCCTGGCTCTTCTTTTTTATTTTTGACATTGGGTTTATCAGGAAATTGGGAAAAGAGGCATTCTCTTTAAGCCATGAGAGATGGTAAGAAATATTTTTGCCAAATGACTGGTTTCAGTATCCATATGTGGGGTGAACAGAAACAAAGTTTCTCAGAAATACTTTTTCCCAAATTTAAATTTTTATTTCTAATTGGCATATAATAATTGCAGATATATAAAGTATATATCAATTAAATCATTAATTACTAATTAATTATTAATATAGATTGATTAAATTATATATTAATTAATTAAATATATTAAATTAATTTTTTGCAGTATGGGAATTGAACCCAGGAGCATTCTACCTCCAAGATATACCCAGAGCTCTATTTTTAATTCTTTATTCTAAACAAGGTCCCACTAAGTTGCAGAGGACCTCACTAAGTAGCTGAGGCTGGCCTTGAACCTGCGATCCTCCCATCTCAGCCTTCCAAGTACTGGGATTACAAGTATGTTCCATCACGCCTGGCTCGAGAAACACTTTAAATCTACATTCTATGTCAGATGAAGTATTATTCCACTTCTCCAATGCCTCTTGCTTTTTCTGTGAGCTTGTTTGCTGGTTTCACCCAAAGGCAGTTTTCCCTGACTCTGGCCAGGTCCACCAACTTCCTGGAAACCCTGGGCTGACTGGTTCCCTGCCCAGAAGCCTCCCTATAACCCTCCTAAGGGCTATTATGCCTGAAGAATTTCAACCCTATGTCATATCACGTATTTTCTAAAAAAATGAGTGCAGATCCAGTGTTAAGAAGTGGGGCTGCCGGGTGTGGTGGTGCATGTTTGTAATCCCAGTACTTGGGAGACTGAGACAGGAGGATCGCAGGTTCACAGCCAGTCTCAGCTACTTAGTGAGGCCCTCCACAACTTAGTGAGACACTATTTCCAAATAAAGAATTAAAAAAAAAATAGGGCTGGAGGTATAGCCCGGAGGTAAAATGTTCCTGGGTTCAAGAAGTGGGGATTTGGAGCCAGACTGCTTGGATTCAAACCTCATCTTTGTCACTTATTTTGTGATCTGAGCCATAATTTATTCATCAGTAAAAAAGGTATCATAGTCCCAGCTACTCCAAAGACTGAGGCAGGAGGATCACTTGAGCTCAGGAGTTCAAGGTCAGCCAGGCAACATAGGTAAGACCTGTTTCAAACAAACAATTTCAAAGCAGTACCTATCTCTAATTGTAGGTAAGAGGAACTTGATGTGTTAATATGTGTAGAAGGCAAGTAGTAACAATGCCTGGCTATTGTAAATTGTGCAGCTATAAACATAGATACACATATGTTGGTCTGGTAGTTTGGTTTCCATTCTTTTGAGTAGATACCCAGAAGTGGTATTGCTGGATCATATGTTTGGTTCATTCCCATATGTCTGAGGATCCTCCATACTGTTTTCCAAAGTGGTTGTACTAGTTTGCAATCCCACCAACAGTATATTAGAGTTTCCACTTCTCCACATCCTCACCAGCAGTTGTTGTTGTTCGTGTTTTTTATGATTGCCATTCTGACTGGAGTTAGGTGAAATCTCAGGGGAGTTTTGATTTGCATCTCTCTGCTAATGATGTGGAACATTTCCTCATACATTTATTGGCCATTTGTATTTCTTCTTTTGTGAAGTGTCTGTTTAGATCCTTTGCCCATTTTTTGATTGGGTTATTTGCTTTCTTAGCTGTGATTTTCTTGAGTTCTTTGTATATCCTAGATATTAGATCTCTATCTGAAGAGTAACTGGCAAAAATCTTCTCCCACTCTGTAGGCTCTCTGTTTAGGTTCTTGATAGTTTCCTTTGCTGCACAAAAGCTCTTCAGTTTAATGCAATCCCATGTATTGATCTTCCTGAGGGTTGCTTGTGCTTTTGAGGTCTTGATGAGAAAGTTTTTACCTGTGCCTATGTGTTCAACTGTTGGTCCTATGCCCTCTTCAAGTAGCTGCAAGGTCTCTGGCCTAACTTCCAGGTCTTTGATCCACCTTGAGTTGACTCTTGTGCAGGGTGAGAAAGTGGGGTTTATTTCCAGTTTCCTGCATATGGTTAACCAGTTTTGCCAACACCATTTGTTAAAGAGGCTATCCTTTTTCCAGTGTATATTTTTGGCTCCTTTG
>PVLC010001572.1:28430-119115 GCA_004027655.1 Graphiurus murinus | reverse complement strand
GCCAAACTATGGAAGCAGCCAAGGTGTCCATCGACAGATGAATGGATTACAAAACTATGGGATATGTACACAATGGAATTTTACTCAGCCATAAAGAAGAACAAAATCATGTTATTTGCAGGGAAATGGATAGAACTGGAAAACATTATGTTAAGTGAGATTAGCCAGTCACAAAGAGTAAAGAAGCATATGTTCTCCCTAATATGTGGATGCTAGGGAGAAGATGGGGCATAAGAGGGTCTCCAGATGAAAAAGGAGAGACCCTCGAAAGCAAAGAAGTTGATTTAACCGAAGGGGTTGGACGGGGGGGGGGCACACTAATGTATCAAGGTCACTCACTAAACTGAACTTGGAGGGAGGGCGAGGAAGCGGGGTGGGAATTTGGGGAAGGGAGAAGATGAGGCATAAGAGGGTCTCCAGATGGAAAAGGAGAGACCCTCGAAAGCAAAGAAGTTGATTTAACCGAAGGGGTTGGATGCGGGGGGGCACACTAATGTATATCAAGGTCACTCACTAAACTGATCTTGAGAAGGAGGGAGGGCGAGGGAGCAGGGTGGGAATTTGGGGAAGGGGTCAAACGAGAATTGTGAGCACATATATCGTTATCAATTTGTACCTAACAAAGATGTATGCTTACAATGTATGAATAAAAATAAAAATTAAAAAAAAACAATGCCTGGAGCATAGTAAGCCCTTGATATGAGCTAGTATCATTGTCGTTATTGTTGGCTATTCTTATGAGACAATGTATATTTTACTTGCATTTACTAAAAGCCTATTTAGAAAATGTTTCCATGATAAGTAATTCTAAGAGCTGTATCTTCACCTTTCTGCCTCTGCTCATATAGCAATTTTAAATGTATTGTTTTGTAGTGACCGGACTGTGAGAATCTGGAAGGCTCGCAATTTGCAAGATGGTCAGATCTCTGACACAGGAGATCTGGGGGAAGATATCGCCAGTAATTAAACATGGATGAAGATAAGTCGGAAGCTGCATACTGTGATACTATTCTGTATGTTCTTTATGGAGAATGTTGTCCTGCATTTATTAGATAAAAATTTATGAATGGAATTAACTGGAAAATATATCTGAATCTATCTATTAACTGTAAGTGGTATTCTAATAAATCTGTGTCCGATCCTGTATGCTTAGTTTTAATATCTACCAACACATATGTATCCTACAATTGATATACTTGCTTGATTCATACTTTTAGCGTGGCTGGATTTTTGTGCCTAGCTATTAAAACAAACAAACAAAAACCTTCAAATTATTTGAATTACATGATGTTTGCTTTTGTAACAGTCATAAAACACACCTGGAAGACAGTATGCCTCACTGTTCACTCGTTCTTATAGTTCACTCCAATGATTCACATGTTTAAACACATTAGAGACGTTAGTCAAGTTGTGGTCTGCTTGTCAGGTATTCCAAGCAATCTATAGAGGGTTTCCAAAATTCAAAGCTCTTTAAACTCACTGGAAAAAATAAGAAGAGCATTATTGATGATTTCTCATGAAGTGAAATTGCCCTTAATCAACTTACAAAAATTGCATCACAGTTTGTGTTCAATGTTGGCATTGACTTGTACTGACCAAAGTTTGGCAGTTCTGCTCCCTGCTGTGCTCAGGACTAAGATTCTGTGGAGTTGTTTTATTAGTGCTGTGTATATGTTCTGTGATGCTAACAGAAAGATCTTTTTATCTATTTTCCTATGAATTTGTTTCTATTATCACCTTTTTGTTTCTTTTTTTTTAATTTAATAGTTGCATTTCCTTTCCCTTTTATCTAATTTTTTATATGCTGCTAAATATATTTTACATACTATGTTTGCAAACCTTGGTAGCTATGATGAAAACTATCATCATTATGGTGGGAAAAGTTCTGTAAATAAGTAGATTGTAAAGAGAGACTATCTTGTGTTATGTCTGTATGAATTTTTAAATGCTGTAGACTGGACTTTGCAAAGAATGTATAATTTATCTGTCTGCCAGAATATTAATTTGTAAATTCTGCAAGTTTAATTTTTATGTAGATGGTATAACATTTGAAAATATTGTCTCCAGTGATTTTTTCCCCTGAAAATATTTGCTTGTAAATGAAAGCTTAGCTAGTGCTTAAATAAACACATTGCTATGAATTATTTTAGTTCCATTGTTGTTTTTCTAATAATAAGAAAATGGCCAGTGTTTGCAAATAGTTTTGTATCTAGCAATTACTTTCTTTACTCACTGAACATGAAAAGTTCTTGAAAAGTTCTAGTTTGCACCTCATCTTGATGAACCATGGAAACTCTAATATTTAAAAGAATTAAATAAATTTAAGGATTTGAACATAGATGATAAAACAAACCAGGAGAGGAAGGGACTGAATGATGGCAGGTCTCACAGCAGGTGAGTTGGGAAGTTAGAGGGGTGTAGAGGGTTCTTCTGGGGTCCTCTTGAGGCCTTATTTTTTTACTTGGATCCTAAATATTACCTAAGAATTCACTTTATTTGTCCACGTTAAACTGTACAAATATTTATCTTCTTTTATATATGTATGCTATGATTCACAGGAAAATTATTTTTGAGAAATATTTAAAAGGAATCACAAAAAGCAGTATATGAATCAATAGGAATAATAACTAATTTGGGGGTTAAAATATTAAAATAGAACTAAAATGCTGAAACCAAGCAATTATTTCTAGTAATGAGGCTGGCCAAAAATTAAGCATTCTAAATATATTGTCTAGGAGAAAGATTACTACAAAAAGATTATAATAAAGTATATAATATCCCTATTAGTAGAGGGAGAAATAAGAATAAAGAACAGCCAGGTGTGGTGGCACATGCTTGTAATTCCAGTACTTGGGAGGCTGAGACAGGGCCAGCCTCAGCAACTTAGCCAGACAATGTTTCAAAATAAAAAAGGGGTTGAGGGAATAGCTTGGAGGTAGAATGCCCCTGGGTTCAATTCCCAGTAGCATACCAGTTGTGTGTGTGTGTGTGTGTGTGTGTGTGTGTGTGTGTGTGTGTATGTGTGTGTGAATACATGTATTAAAATGATGTTTGTAAAGATACAAAATTATATGAAGCATCCTTATGGTATAATATTAATTGATAAAACAGAACTCTAAGTTATAACATGATTAAATCTTTTTTAAAAAAACTTAAATATGGAATAAATGTTAAAGAAGCATACTAAATTTTTTTTAAAGAAGATATTTTCCTATAAGGACAAAACTTGGTTACTTAGTAATTTTGCCTCCTTCCTTAGGGGAAGGTACTATGCCAAGATCTGAGAGTTAGGACTATTTTGAACTTCAGATTTCTTGGAGTGTTTCTTTTTCGTAAGACTATTGCTCAGTGATTTGGTAATTTCACAATTCATCGATTTAGTAGATGTTTATTGAGCATCTAGGTGGCTGGGTATTGGAGATGGAAAAAAAAAAATACCAAGACCAAGTTCAAGCTCTTTGCAGAGAGATAATAAAACCAGCACTTCCACACCATCTTGCTAAGTGTTCAAACAGGCAAAGTCCAGAGTGTTTCAGCATCTATTCCTTGCATCCTTTCCTGACTGAATCCAATTATAGGCCTGAAGCTTTTGCAAGATACAAAGGCCAGTGCCTGTTTTATCTTTTAAAATGCTCGAGGCTCAGCTAGTGTGGATTTGATTCAAGTAATTCCAAAGAACATATAAGAGTCTCCTTTAAGAATTTATATTTTGAAGTCAGGTGTGGTGGTGCACACTTGTAATCCCAGTACTTGAGAGACTGAGACAGGAGGATCACAGGCTCACAGCCAGCCTCAGTTGGCCCTCTGCAAAGTTAGTGACATCCTGTTTCAAAATAAAGAATAAAAATAGGTCTGGGGATGTAGCTCGGAGGTAGAATATCCCTGGGTTCTATCCCCAGTATCACACACATGCAGCACACACACACACACACACACACAAACAAAAAAAACAAACAAAAAAAAGATGAGCAAAGAAAGTGACTTAACTGAAGGTGATGGGGGGGAGCACCCTAAAGCACAAGATATACATTCACAAACATATCAAAGTTAATCATTAAGCTGAACATGAGAAAGAGGGAGGGGGGAGGGAATGGAGCGGGAATTCAGAAAGGGTTAGCTGAGAATTGTGTGTATGTATGCCTCTACCAGCTTGTACCTCACAAAGATGTGTGATTACAATGCACCAATAAAAAAAAAAGAATTTGTATTTTGAAACCTAATGTTAACCCATAAAGACCTCATCCAGAAAGGTTAAAATAAATTTAAATGTTTAAAACAGTAAAATAGTGTGTCTAAAACTTAAAACTGGGTTATTCCTCACTATGTATCAAATGAATGCCTGGTTCCCGTATGCACACAGAATAGGCTCTTCTTTTTGGGGAAGGTATATTTTTTCTTTCAAATCCAAATTTCACATTTTAGCTAACGAGTAATGACAAAGGTTTTACATATTCAGTGATACCTCATATGACCCATTTATTTAATTCACAGCTGATGTGGAGTCCTTTATAAAAATTAAAACTCATCAACATATAACAAGCTGCTGCATTCTGTTGATTATTTTTATCAAGCATTTTCCATATTTTACTTCAAATCATTTCCTGCCTGCTGCTGTTGGGTCTCCCTTAGGTGCAGTGTGCAGTTTTTGTTGTTGTTGTTGTTGTTTCCCTGCCTGCTTGAGGTTCTGTTTACCTGAGTTGTCAAAGGAGGCAAATGCTCTACTTTGGTAAGCCTGGACTTTACAAATTGTCAGTCTTCTGTTGACAGCTTTGGAAACCCCCTCTGCTTGTCTGAGGATCTGTAGGTGCCAGCCTCTCCAGTGTGTGCAGCAGCCTCTGAGTGCAGCTGGGCCTGAGGGTTCAGCACACCCTCTCAGGACAGCAGGCATTCAGGGGCGTGGCTCTCCCTTAGGGACAACCCCTGTTTGCCCTCTCTGGAGATCCTCTTAGACAACACAGGCTCTTCCGGGTTTTGGACCTGGCTAGTGTGGTACTCAGGGAAGTTGAAGTGGAGGGTATTAGATATTTTTACACTTCCTCACCCACTGCAACCATTTAACACCAGCACTGAAAAACACCTAACACATAAAAATGAGAAAACCTGATTTCAGTTAGGATTAGATATCCCTGCATATACCAGGAATCTGACTAGAGTATTTCTTATCCAGAGGATAAGTTGGATAGTTTTTTATAACTGGGAGTCTCTATCAGAGGTAGGTAACTGGAAGTATCTTCCAGAAGCCTCCTCAGGAAAGACAAAGAACAGCTGAGGAGCTCACTAATGGAGCCTTTAGCTACTTCAGCCATTAACTGTAGGATCCTACAATGCCTCGCTTTTATCTGATGAGCATCCTATTTGAACCTGTTACCATATTCTTTTCCTTAAGCCTTGCTCTCTTCTCTGTTGAGTGTTGACAGGGAATCTCCACAGAGGGAAAAAAAAAAAAAAAAACTGGATAAAAATTATCCTGATAAACTGGGTGTGGTGGTAGAGTATACTTGTAATCCCAGTACTTGGGAGGCTGAGACAAGAGGATCACAGATTCACAGCCAGCCTCAGCAATTTAGCAACTTAGTGAGACCCTATGACAAAATTAAAAAAAAAAAAATTATCCTGATACATGGGGTGGGGAGAAGTGGGAGATTTATAGCCATCTGAGATATCTCAGCATTAATCAAGAAATCAGGAAAATATATAACAAAGTATCTTCAGAAAATGTTTTCTGCTGAGAGAGAATGGATCTGTCATGCACTATACAAACCAAACAGGATCCCAAGTCTTCAGGGCTCTCCCACCCTACACAGCCCAGGAAGTTATCACCTACTTTTAGACATTGTAAATTTGTGTATTTGCTATATGTTTAAGGCAGATATTTGTATACCATCTTGTTTTAAAAGGTATAAAAATGCAATGACTAATTCATAACAGAGGCTTCTGATTTCCTCCTCTACTCATCCTCCTTAATTTTATTTTATTTTTATACTTTTATTGGCTCATTATAGTCTCACATCATAATGTAGTTCATAGTCATTTCCTTTTATAATATAAGTCTGAGGATTCTAGCTGAGCACGTGCTGCAGGCCAGAGATTACACAATTACATTTCCCACCTGACCTGACAGTTAACCAGGGCCATCTACTATTGTTCTAGCCATGTGATTTAAGTGGAAATAATCCATGCAGCTTCTGGTCCTACTTTTTCCTAAAAAGTAAGTGCTCAGGGTTCACTTCTCTTTCCCCTATGCACTGACTGAGATGAAGAAGCAAAGGTGGTGATGATGAGCCATTGTGAACAAAGATGCTGGGTGACAGAGGAACTGGAACAGCACAGTAGGCAGAACTCGAGTCCTAACGTGGCCTGGTGGAGCAGAAATTCCTCCCTGTCTCAGAGGAACCAAACTTGGAAGGTTGGCAATTTATTTTTCTATTAATGGTCAAATAACAAGTATTTTAGGCTTTAGAGGTTGCCTATTGTTCTTATTTCTTACAACTGTGGAAATATGTAATCCATTCTTGCCTTTAGTGCTCTACAAAAACAGGTTAGTCAACAAATTTGGCCCACAGGCTACAATTTTCCAATTCCTGCCCTAGATAATGGAGAGATGATGTCTTTTTTTTGTCACTGAATTTTAAGATTCTTTTTCATTTTTTAACAGCATTTAATGTGGCATAGATCCACATAGTTGATGATTCATGGCAAAATATCTTTGAGAGGGAGAGCATCTGTCACGCACTACACAACCCAAACAGAGGATCCCAAGTCTCAGGGCTGTCCCACCTGCACAGCCCAGCAAGCTATCACCTGCTTTTTTTTTTTTTTGTGGTACTAGGGATTGAACTCAGGGGCGTTCTACCTCTGAGCTACACCCCCAGCCCTATTTTTTATTTTTATTTCGAAACCGGGTCTCACTAAGTTGCGGAGTGCCTCACTAGGTAGCTGAGGCTGGCCGCGAACCCGAATCCTCCGGTCTCAGCCTCCCAGATGCTGGGATTACAAGTGTGCGCCACCACGCCCGGCTATCACCTGCTTTTAACATTGTAAATTTGTATACTTGCTATATGTTTAAGGCAGGTATCTGTAAACCATCTTGTTTTAAAAGGTATAAAAATTCAATGACAACGTTTTAGCATACAGAAGTAAAAACTGGCATGAAGAGTTAGAGCTATAGTGCAATTCATAAGATGTAAATAGTTTTTCTATGTGGTCAGTGGTGCTCATAGACTAGTAAAAGCTTCTCCTGGTGGTTAAGTCTTTGATCTCCATTAACTAAGGTTAAAAAAATAAAGTCCCTATTAAGGAAGTTCAGTTAAATAATAATGATTTTCTCCTCTTAAGAATATTACATGAAGCCGGGCGTGGTGGCGCACGCTTGTAATCCCAGAATTCTGGAGGCTGAGACTGGAGGATCCGGGTTCGCGGCCAGCCTCAGCTACCTAGTGAGGCACTCTGCAACTTAGCGAGACCCGGTTTCAAAATAAAGAATAAAAAAAAAAATAGGGCTGGGGGTATAGCTCGGAGGTAGAATGCCCCTGAGTTCAACCCCCAGTACTGCAAAAAAAAAAAAAAAAAAAAAAAGAGTATTACATGATCTCAGGAAAATCTCTGTGTATGTACTTCTTCATCAAAACTTCATCAAGATGTATGATTATAATGTACCAATAAAAAAAGAATCATAATAAAAATTCCAAATATTAAGCATCCCAATGTTTTCTGACACATAGGCCTCTTTAAAAATAAAGGAATAAAAGCCTAGTTATTTAAGTTGAAGGACTTGGACATTCACAATTTCTCTAAGATGAATAGCCCATTTTGTTATGAATAATTGAGATTTCTGATCAGAATTTTGACTGAGATCTTCCTTCGTTGTCTCTGGCATCCCAGTGGGATAGTCTTCAGGAAAAACCAGGCACGTGGTTGGGTTTTGGATGTCGTTCTTGGCAGTTTACTCTCCAAATCTCATTCTCTGGCTACTTTGGAACTGTGTATGTCCCTAATAACCTTCAGTAGAGCCCTGTTGTGATTGAAAAGTACAGTTGGTTACTGTCATTTGCAGCTAAGATGAATGATGACCATCTTCTGGAAACTGAATTTCCACCCCCTGGGAGTAACACAGATTTCAGCAACAGAGAACAAACGGCTAGATAATTTTCCTATTTCTGTCACATTTACTTTACACATCTCCCTGGATTAAAATTCATCTTGTCTCTTTCATATTCCTATGAAAGCACCACAGACAAATCTCAAGAGGGATATGAAATTCCAGAACCTTCCATGATCAAGAGATTTCCCAAGTCAAGGTTGTAGTGTCTTTCCCTAGATGACCAGCTGCATCAACTGAGGATAGTTCCACCTGTTATCATTTGCCTGAAGAGTTTTCATTTATTGTTACTTACTGGCTTTATTTGACATTTAGCTTTCCATAAATAGATCAAGAAAAATTTGTTCCTTTGTATCTTTTGTAATTGAGCAGAGGCTGTAATTGAATTTCTTTTGGAGTGCATCATTTCTGGCTTAGTGGAAGTATTAGTAGGAAGGGAACATTGCCTCTGTTTACTGGAACATGGTCTGATAGTCCCCCCACAGAGCCTGTCTGTAGGGGGCTGGCGAGAAATGGACCACTGCCCTTATCACTCTGTGAGCAATAGAGTCTCTGAAGATCATTTGAATAATTAAAGATTCCCACCTCCAGGCAAAAGCCTGAAGAAAAGTATAGGTGATATTTCAAAAAGTGTGCATTCCCTTTGCAAGGGAATAATGAGCTTGTGACAGCTGTTTGTCTTGTTTCTATTGCTTGTCCTTAAAATTTTATTACAATAAAAAATTAAGTAAAATCTGAGAGAAGAGAGGTATCCCCTACACACATCATATTATTCTTGAACTCCCTTTCAAGAGTCCATTTCTCCCTATAGAGTCCAAATGGTTCAGGGGACGCTTCTAAATTAGCCTACGCCAGTGCTTCTCACCTTAGCACAAATAGTCAGAGTCACCTAGAGGGCCTGCTAATGCACAGGTTGCTTGCTCTCACTCCAAAAATTTGTGTTTCTAACTATTAAACATCCCAGATAATACTGGAGAAAGACCCACATTGGCTATATTGATTCTATTCCTCTATAATTGTTTAGGAAGAGAGGTTGTTTTTGTTTTTTTGTTTTTGTTTGTTTGTTTTTGCGGTACCAGGGATTAAAACCAGGGGCATTCTACATCTGAGCTACACCCCCAGCCCTATTTTTTATTCTTTTATTTTAAACCAGGGTCTCAGTAAGTTGTGGAGGGCCTCACTAAGTAATCCTCCCTTATAAGCATGTACCACCATGCCCAGCTCAGGAAGAGAGGTTTAAATCCATTGCAATCCAGCAGGTTCCTGTCACTGGTTGTTGGTCTGGGACTCCCAGCCTTATTCCTAGGGAGGATAAGTGTTACTGGGTAAATCTACCCTGGTGGTGATAGATGGAAGGGGACAGATATAGTAAGCAGGAAACCTCATCATCTGGGCCTCTGCCATAATCCGCTCTTTGATTTCCTCTCCTCCATTCTGATCACACTTCCAAACTGTTCTCCAGAGTGAAATTTTGCCAGTAAAATTTTATTCCAGTTACCATCTACTTAGAACAATTCAGAGGCTCTCCATGGTTCTCCAGAGAAAGCAAAGGGCTTTGGGACTCGCTGAACTGGCCTCAAACGCTTGTCCAGCTCTTCACTGAAGCCTTGCACATGGTGTATTTTCCATTTGCTAGTAATTCATTCATCAGATCTTGGTTCAAGCTTGATTCCCTTAAGAAGTCATGACCCCCCATTACAGAGCAAATTATATTCCAGAAAAGAGCTGTATTCCTTCCCTTTACATAACTTATGTTGGTTTGTATTAATTATTATTTATTTATGTGCCTTCCCAACCTCACTTGCAAATTGTGTGTGTGTGTGTGTGTGTGTGTGTGTGTGTGTGTGTGTGTGTGTGTAATGTACTGGGAATTGAATCCAGAGACATTCTATCTGTGAACTACACCCTCAGCTCTATAATTTTTTTTTTTTTTTTGCTGGGCTCATGATGGCACATGCTCGTATCCCAGTACTTGGGAGGCCGAGATAAGCAGATTGTAGGCTCCTGGCCAGCCTGAGCTACTTAGTAAGACCCTGTTTCAAAATAAAGAATAAAAAATAGGGCTGTGGGTGTATCTTGGAGGTAGAATGCCTCTGAGTTCAATTCCCAGTTCCAAAAAAAATAATATATATATTTTTTGAAACAGAATCTTGCTAAGTTGCTGAGGCTATACTTGGGAGACTAAGACAGGAGATTGCAGGTTAAAGGCCAGCCTTAGCAACTTAGCAAGACCCTATTTCAAAATTTAAAAATTAAAAATAAAATGGCCTGGGACTGTAGATTAAAGGTAGGGTTCAATCCCTAATTACACACACACACACAAATTTGTTTTAAGGAAAAGATCATGGTTTTTCTCCCAGATGTTAGGCATGAAAAACTTGCAAGAAACCCCAAAGAGTGTCTAGAATACAGTTTTACAAGAGGGCAGATTTAAAATGTCAAACATGAAGGAAAAGGTTGACACTACTTGGTTGTGGGCTTCATACCTTTGCTCACAAATAAGGAGTCACCAGTGTTAGCTTAACCTGCAAGTGAGAGCTTTTTTTTAATTGAAGCCATGAAAATGTCAAGGTCAATTGAATATTTTACAAAGAAATATATTACAAAGAAATATTTTACCAATAAAATGGCAGAGATTTCATACTTTTGAAATTTAAAGGAAAAATTTAAACATTGTAATCCTGTGACTGAAACATTTGAAAATCTGACTAAAAGGAGAAAATCTGCATAAATGATCACAGAATGTGATAAAGAGTAGGATAAAATAATTAACAATATCCTCTGTATTTGGAGTTATTAGTGGGTGATGGGGACAACTTCAAATGGATTAATATCTTCTATTTCATTGTTTTGATAAGGTTGTGAGAGAGTCAATGAGATGTCAAAGAGGGATGCTTCTCCATTCCCTCATTAAAACAGCAACACAGCCAGGTGTGGTGGCACACGCTTGTAATCCCAGCATTTGGGAGGCTGAGACCAGAGAATCCAGGTTCTCAGCCAGCCTCAGCTACCTAGTGAGGCCCTCTGCAACTTAGTGAGACCTGGCTTCAAAATAAAGAATAAAAAATAGGGCTGGGATATATAGCTCAATAGCTCGAAGGTAGAATGCCCCTGAGTTCAATCCCCAGTACTGCAAAAACAAACAAACAAACAAACAAACAAACAAAAAAGACAGCAACACAACAAAGAGGGGAATGGCAACAGTATAAAAAAGAAGCAATATTGGCTCACACACATATTCTACAATTGATTTTCAACAATTAAACAAAACCATTAAGCTGAGTGTGGTGGTGTACACCTATAATTCCAGTACTTGAGAGGCTGAGACAGGAGGATAGCAGGCTTAAGGACAGACTCAGCAATTTTGCAAGATCCTGTTTCAAAACAAAAAAAAAGGGCTGGGGTGTAGCTTGAAAGTGGAATGTGCCTGGAATCCCTACCAAATCCCCCCCAAATGAGAGAGAGAGAAGCATTAACACTAAATAAAGACCTAAGAAAACAGCTGCAAACCCCACAGCAATTCTATCATTTCTTTCTTAAATGTTTGGTGAAATTCACCAGTGAATTCATATGGGCCTGATGTTTTTTGCTTTGGAAGTTTATTAATTGGTTATTGATCTAGTTTCTGTAAGCTATCATCTTATTCAGATTGCCTTTTTCTTCTTGCAGGAGTCTTGGCAGATTGTGCTTTTCAAGGAACTGGCCAGCCACGTGTGGCTAGTTGTTGCTCTATTGGGCAGCACAGAGTGGTGATCTTGCATCACCTCCTCCAGGGATGATTCCTCCATAGGAGCTCAGCATTGCGAGTGTTTATATGGAATATTCTCTCAGAAACCTAAAGATGGGAGGTAAAACTCCCTACTGTCTTGAAATGAAGCAAACAGTGGAATTAGGGGAACTTAGATCTGACCAAGGCCATGTGGGGGCCTAGACTCCTAGCTCCTTAGCTACACAAAGGTCCCTGCCTTGTGGACATGCTCAATATAGAGTAGCTTTTTCTTTTTTTATTAATTAAAAGAATTGCTTTTTAATATAAAGTCAAGTAGTCAGGCATCTTTTTCTTCCTTCTTCCCTATCCCCACGTTTCCTTTTTGGATGCCTGAAACCTAGATCTGATTGTAATGCAGAAGGAGGAAATTATTTGATTTATTACAAAAGTTGTAATAATTAGGGATAGAGAGACCAGAGAGCTATTTCAGGTGTAGATTCCAGACAGGATCTGCATCTTTGTCCTGCCAGCTCATTTCTTTTTCCTTTTCCTTCCTCCATATTCCCTTTACACGGGGAGAAGGAAACTATGCAACTTTTCTTGATCAACTTTTCAATTATTGTCATATACTATACTGCCAAAGATGGATTATCTAAAGAATGAAAAACTTTTTTTTTTTTTTTGGTGGTACCAGGGATTGAACCCAGGGGCATTCAACATCTGAACTACATCCCCAGCCCTTTTTATTTTGAACCAGGGTCTTGCCAAATTGTTGAGTCTGGTCTTGAAACTGTAATCCTCCTGTCTTAGCCTCCCAAATACTGGGATTACAGGCAAGTGCCACCATACCTGGCTGCAAAAAACTAAATTTACATAGTTAATTATTTATGCATGTGTGTAGTTGTGTTACATAATGATTTACACATGTACTTGTAGGCATTATAATCCCATGTGTTTATGAACTTGAGGATGTTTTACTTTTATTTGATGCTAAATAGAATGCTCACATTTATTTTTGTTCTTAGCAAGTCTGTATCAGAGGATGATAGGTTTATCTATCAACTTGATTTACCCATCATAGGGCTATGTGATAGTTATAATTAAATAAGCAGGATACAAGTATGATTATAATACAAGTAATATACTCATGATTTATTAATTAATATGATCAAATGTACATTACAGCTTGGGCTAAACAAGCTCTTGCAGAATCTAGGGGAGCAGGAGCAGTGACCACTCCCAGGAGATAGTTCTTTCCATTCAGCCTATTATTCTTGGCCAGGTGTAGAGCTTACACTGTGACTGTCAGGTGAAGTTATGAGTTCACCTTCCACCTGAAAAAGGGCTTTTGGATGCTAATATTTTATTCAGGTCTGCCCTGTCATATTACTTTATGCAGGATTTTTTTTCCTATCAGTTTGGCAATACAGGAATGATAAACTGAGTCAAAGCTGAAATTGTGTATATATTAGACATTTTCATTTATCTGTTCAATAGTTGATTGTTCCAGATACAAGAAGGGATTCAGACATAATTCTCTCACTTTCTCAGAAGTTATAGTTTACCAGAGGAAAGCTCACAAGAAAATTTACTTACTGTACAGAGTTATAGGTACAGTGGTCAATTCTACCTGGGAAAAGCAAGGAGGTAGGGGAACTACTTTCTAAAAGAGGGAAACTTACTTGAGAGTCTTGAAACATAATCATTTGTCCTGCAGCTAGGGGCAGGGCTGGGGAAAGTGTAGTCCAAGCAGGGCTTTCAGCAGAGGCCATGGAACTTGAAGTGGTGCCTGGAACTGTAAGTTGTTGGTCATGGTTGAAGTATAGCTAAGGAATGAGAAGATAAAACTTCTTGTTTCTTAGCATGACATCAAAAGATTTGACTCATTTGAATGATACTCCTGTCATTTATAGACATCATTTGGTGTCTAGAAATATTACTCTGAGAGCAGTGTCAAGGAGGTTGGAGGGCATACTCTTCTGTTTCTATAATACAGTTGTCCCTCAGGATCCCCAGGGGACTGGTTCCAGGACATTTTCTCCCATGAATACCAAAATCTTAGGCTACCCAAGTCCTCTATATAAAATGGCATAATACTTATATGTAGCCTATACAATCTTTCTGTACACTTTAAATCATCACTAGGTTACTTATGATGCCCGCTACAATGCAAGTGCTATGTAAATAGTTCTTATGCTGTATGGTTAAAGGAATGATGACCAGAGAAAGGTTTGTACATGTTCAATATAGGCACAATTTTTCTTTGAATACTTTTTATCTCCAGTTGGTTGAATCCATAGATGTGGTATCCACAGATATAGAGGTCCAATTTTATATTGTGTCCATGGCAATAGCCCACAGATAATGATGTGTGAATGAAACTGGTGGCAATGAAGAAACAAAAGGGAATTTGTCTTGAAGTCAGTTATGTAAGAAACACAAAATAAATGCCATTCCCAAAAAGTTTAAAGTTTATTTAGAGAATTCAATTATTTGTGAAACCATTTGAATTATCATTCTCTGAAATCCTGATTAAGTATCTGGAAATATGTATTGAACAGTGGCAATAAAGATTTAAGACAGTAACAATGAAACTGTAACATTCCAGATGGTGCTGATAAGAATCCAGAATTGGCATCCATAGGTTTAAAAAATAAAAAGTCTTAGAGTTCAGCTGGGCATGGTGGTGCACGCTTGTAATCCCGATATTTGGGAGGCTGAGACAGGAGGATCGCAGGTTCAAAGCCAGCCATGGCAATTGAGCAAGACGCTCAGTATCCTTGTAAGACCTTGCTTCCAAATAAGAAATAAAATCGGACTGGACTGGGGGTGTAGCTTGGAGGTAGAATGTCTCTTGGTTCAATCCCCAGGGCCACAAAACAAACAAAAGTCTTAGAGTTCAAACAGGGTGTAGTGTAGTATACCTGTAATCCCAGATCTTGGGAAGCCAAGACAGGAGAATTACTTGTTCAAAGTCAGCCCCAGCAACTTAATGAGGACCTCAGGAACTTAGTGAGACCCTGTTTCAAAATAAAATAGGGCTGGGTTCAATCTCCAGTACTACACACAAAAACATACAAATAATAAAATCAACCAAACAAAAACCAACTCTTAGAGTTCAAAGGCGACATTGGGGAAGGCTTCCCTTGGGACAGTTGTGCTTGTAATATTTCCCGTACATCTTATGCTGTCAGGAGCAAAAAGGCCTTGAGCCTCACACTTCCCATTCATCCAACATTTTCAACATGAAAAAAACCTGAGTGATTACAAAAATTTGAGAGAAATTGAAAAATTATTTTGCAAATTTGCCAAGTTTGCACTGAAGCCAGTTGGAGTTCATTGGCTGCTCTAATTCATGCATCTACTAAAAATCTGGCTTCAGTGCAAACTTGGCAAATTTGCAAATAATTTTTCAATTTCTCTCAAATTTTTGTTATCACTCAGGTTTTTTAGTTCATAAACACAAACTTCCCCTTGTCTTGAAGTGGTCACGTGTGTGCTGTCTATGCACATATAGCTGAGGACAGTTCAGTCTTCCAGGTTCACTGCACTGGAGCCCATCAATGGTGTGCTGCACAGGGCTGAAGCAATGGAGCTGGGGTTGAAAGATTAGGAGGGGAAATCAAATAGGATATTAACACTGTAATTGAGACTCCATGACCTTCCCATTTTCAGATGACTAGGAAGCTAGTTGTTTCTGGATAACCTGCAGAACATTCTTAGCTGTGAAGATTTTCTTTTTGGGGAACATTTTCAGAAACAGTTTTTTAGGATTTCCACCAGGGGGCAATGGTGTCTTCTACAAGGATGGTGACTGTAGACAGGAAAATTTACTGGTTCTTTATTTGGACTTGAGGTGTGGGAAGCATTGGTTAATCCTCATTGCCCATGGACATTAGGGTGGATCTGGGGCCGAGTTCCATCAAAAGAAATATCATCTATAGAACAACAAGCTTTAGAACTACGTGACTACTTAATTAGATCAGTTGCTACAATTGGTTAAGTCGAGTAGCTATCTTAAGGCTCTGAAATTTATAGTTCTTAAAGCTTCTGTCTGGCAGCCTTATGAAGTTCAAGGATACTGACATGGCAAGAATCGGGTGCCCTATGAAACCATAGGAGCAAATTTTGTAGATCAGAAGACAAGGAATAGAGAATTATTACTTCTGAAGAACTAAGACTTTTGTTTTTACTTATTTACTTGCTTATTTATTTATTTACTTTGTGGTACCCTGAGGATTGAACACAGGGACATTCTACCTCTAAGCTATACCCCCAGCCCTATTTTACTTTTCATTTTGAAACAGGGTCTCTCTGTCACAGAGGCCCTCGCTATGTTGCTGAGGCTGGCTCTGAACCCATGATCCTCCTGTCTCAGCCTCCCAAGTACTGGGATTACAAGTGTGTGCCACCATGCCCAGCTCAAATAACTTTCTTATAGTAGTTATTCATGAAACAAAGCAGTGAGTCTTTCCATTTAATTTAGTAAGCTCTAAAATGAACATAATGGTTTTATTTTTCTGTATCTCTTAGTGCTATGGTTTTTGGAATGTTCCCCCCAAAAGCTCATGTGTTAAAAGCATGTCCCCAGTGCAATACTCTCAGAGGTGGAATAATTGAATCAGGGCTTTAATCTCATCAGTGGATAAATTGAAGGATTAGTAATAAAGAAAGAAAGTACTGTAAAAAAAAGTTATTTGAGTGATACTTCTGACATTTCTGATAGTATTCAGCTAATTCATGTGAACATTTATTGAGCTTCTACTATGTGCCTGATGTAGCAATAGATAGATGAATAATGAACTCACCTATGAAATTACAGTAGAGTCATGCAATATTGTAAATGTTATGTTAACAATTCTAAGATAATTGGCAAGTGTCAAGGGCATTGTGGCAAGCAAAGATCTAATTTTTCCTGGGGAAGTCAAAAAAGGTTTGGAAATCAAGGAAGGCTTGCACACGAAATTGAAGGTATTGTGCCAGTGTGTCATGGACATACACTGTATGGAGCAGACATCTGAAAGGGTGTGTTGTGCTTGGTTTGGTGACACACATCTGTAATCCCAGTACTTGGGAGGCTAGACAGGAGGATCTCAGGCTTGAGGCCAGTGTGCGGTAATTTAGTGAAAGCCTGTTTCAATATAATAAATAAAATAAAATAGGGCAGGGGGTCTAGCTTAGAAGTAGAATGCTCCTGGGTCCAATCCCCAGTACCACAAACACAAGATTTATTAGGAGAAAACTTACAAGAGAATTAATAGAGCACATGTGATCCCCTAGTCTCCCCTTCCACAGCTTATGCCAATTCTAGGGGCATACATGATGGCCAACATTCTAGTTGAAAGGGGTTACAAACCTGGGACTCAACCAATTTATAGGGCTAGAGGAAAAAGGACAGGCTTGTAACTGTAAATCAATGTGTATAAAAATGACATAATTAGAAAAGGGGACCTCCACAGCCTAGCAGCTGGTACTGTTCAATTTTTTTGAGCAAACTGCTACCTGCTGAGCCTGCTCTCTGCCGTTTTACCCCAAAGGGAGGAAATGAGGCTGCAGGATCGTCAAGGTGTGTTTTTCCTTGGATGGATGAGGGGAGCTTAGAGGCGCTAGAGAGTATTCAGATAGAGGGAAGAATGTGTGTAAACAAAACATTCCTATTTAAAATTCTGGAAACAAATTCAAATTTACTTAACAAACGTGTGGGCCAGGCTAAACACATTCTGCATTAATTTTTGGTTTTTGATCTCTGTGGAAAGCAAAAGAGACCATATGAGATCTCAATAGGGTGGCTGATGGGATCAGATTTGCTTCTTGAAATGATTATTCTGGAAACAATGAGCAGAGTATATTGAAGGTGCCAGTAGAGTGCCGATAAAAGTAATTAGGAAGCTTTAAAAAAATGTGTGTGTGTGTGTGTGTGTGTGGTACTAGGGATTCAACCCAGGGGTATTCTACCTCTGAGCTATACTGCCAGTCCATTTTATTTTGAAACAGGGTCTCACTAAGTTTCTAAGAGCCTTGCTAAATTGCTAAAGCTGGTCTTGAACCTGTAATCCTCCTGTCTCAGCCTCCCAAGTACCAGGATTACCACATGTGGCTTTTGTTTTGTTTTGTTTTTTCCTCTATGATGAACTGGGGGTTGGACCCAGGGTCTCACATACGTTAGGCAAGTACCACTGAGCTGTATCCCCAGCCTAATTATAAAACTTTGAGCTAAATCAAAGACAGCAAGGATGTAGCTGAGGGATATTTAGGAAAAGAATTTGCAAGATTTGGTGACTAATAAGATATAAATACCAAAGAAAACAACAAATTATGAACTTTTTCAGATTTATGATTTGAATGGCTAAGTGAATGATCTTCCTAGGTGCTAAAATAGAAAATGAGTAGGCAACGTTGGTTTGTAATGCAACACTAGGAGTTCTTTTTGCACATACAGGTTGAGTATCCCTCGCCTAGAAATCAAAAAATCTAAAATATACCAACTGAAGAAATCTTGGATTTTGAAACATTTTGAATTAACATCTAAATAGAAATATCAGAGTCTGGGCTGTGAGATCATGACTTGAAGCATGGTGAGGAAGACAGATAGTAAACAAGAAGGCATATGAATACAATAAATACAACATATGATAAAAGCTGTGGAGGAAATATGGCTCCCATCTAGACCGAAGATAATATGGGAAAGAAATACAGGTCACCTTGGTAACCCCAAGCCTATAGCTGGGAAGAAGATGAAGTGGAAGGGAGCTGGAAGGTTCCTTGTGCAGAGGAACTGAAACCTCCTTGCTGGATGAGAGGAGAGTGAGGAGAAAACCTGGGGTCCTGTGTGCTGAATGGGAGGAGAAGCAGAAATTCAGATGCTGGAGTCTCCCAGCACTCACTCCTTGGAGCCCTCCCTATTTATCCTCATTCCCATTGTAGTTATCTAGTTCATAGCTTGAAATATCACAGATGTCTTGTGATTTCCAAATTTATGTTTTTAGCTCAGACTTCTTCCTTGAATTTCAGGCTCATATACCCAACTGCCTATTATATATTTTTACATGAACGTCTGAGAGACATCTCCTGGTTAACATGTCCAAAAGCAAGTTTCTGACATTGAGACATCCCTGTCTTATTTTGGCTTCCCTGATGAGACCAGAGGAAAGAGAACCGGAGAAGAAATAATTTGTTTACAACTGTTACCATTTTAATCAAAGCCACTCACACTTCTCACCGGCAGTATTGCAATGGTCTCCTAATTGGTCTTCTTGCTTCAACCCATGAACTTCTTTCTATTCTAATATAGTAGCTAGAATTATCTTTTTAAAATATATTGTTCTCCAGTTGTGCCTTACTATATCACTTTTCTGCTAAAACCTCCAATAGATTCTCACCTTACTTGGGGTAAAATTTAAGCCCCTTCCAATGACCATATAAAACCCTAGGGGATCTTGTCCTTAGTCACTTCTCTTAATTCCAGCTCTTCTCACCCATGCTCACTTGGCTCCAACCACACCTGTCCTCTTGAGATTCTTCAGGTTCATTACACTCACTGTCTTCTCTGGCTGGCTGGATCTTCCTGCAGAAATTCACATTTTACTCCCTTGCTTTCTTTAAATATTTAATTAATATTCAGGATTACCTTTTCTGGGCACCTTACCTAAAATTACAACCCCAAATTACTTACACACCCTATCCCACCTTTTCTTTCTTTTTTTCTTTTTTGGAGGCATCATTTTTAGTACACTAAATATTTTTACTTATTTCCCTATGTCCCCTTTACAATGTAAATTCCATGAACTTAAAGATTTTTGTCTGTTTTGTTTTTTATTGGTGGGGAAGGGATACTGGTGATTGAACCCAGAGGCATTCTTACCTCTGAGCTACACCCCCAGCCCTTTTTTATTTTTTTATTTTAAATCAGGGTCTTGCAAAATTGCTGAAGGTCTCACTAAATTGCTGAGACTTGCTTTGAACCTGTGATTCTCCTGTCTCAGCCTCTCCAACTACTGAGATTATAGGTATGCACCATGTCACTTGGTTTGTCTGTTTCGTTTTCTTTTGCATCCACAGAGCTGAAAAAAAATGCTTGGTATACATTGTATGCTCTCAAAATACTATTTTTAAGCTTAGTTTGGTGGGTGTGCCTAACCCTAACCCCTCAGGAGGCTAAAACCAGAGGATTGCAAGTTTGAGGCCAACCTAGGAAACTTAGCAAGACCCTGTCTCAAAAGAAAATTTGAAAAAATGGGCTGGAAATGTAGGTCAGTGGGGGAATGATTACCTAGCCTGTATGAGGCCCTGGGTTCAATCCCCAGTACTGCAACAAAACAAAACAAAAAACTGTTTTTAAATGAACAACTACAGATTTAGGGGATTAAAAAAAAAAGGTAGCTATTTCAGAGAACATTCAATTTCAAGGAACAGTATCTAGTAATCACAAATGAATAAAAATGTCAAGAAAGAAGACTGAAATACAGACTTTGGATTTAGCCAGCAAGAGGTCAGAGAGAGATGGATAGAGGTGAGGGACTAGAAACAAGGTGTACAGCCCCGCTTGTGATAAAGCTGGGAATTAAGGCAACAGAATGTCAATAAATAGAAAAGAGACCTAGAGATGAGAAGGTTGTAATGCTTCTTATGCATTGAGTTGTGATCTCTCGGCTTTGTGCTGAATTTTGTAACTGCTCATATTCACTCACTTTTTACCTATGGTAAGATGTGCCTGCCATGTTTGCAGCTCATCTTGCTCCATCTCTTGCTGAGTATTTCAGAAATATGTTCAGGCATTCTGAGGCTTGTGTTCCATTGGGTATTTTAGCTTTTGATTATTCTCCAATTTTGTCAGCATATATAAGCGCTATCTTCTCAACAATATTGTCAGCCCCTTAGACTGTCATGTTCCTTTGATGTTCTCCTCAGTCAAAGCTAAAGTGAGCCGGGCATGGTGGCACACGCTTGTAATCCCAGTACTTGGGAGGCTGAGAACGGAGGACCTGGGTTTGCAGCCAGCTTCAGCTGCTTAGTGAGGCCCTCTGCAACTTAGTGAGACCCTATTTCAAAATAAAGAATAAAAAATAGGACTTGGGGTATAGCTTGGAGGTAGAATGCCCCTGGGTTCAATCCCCAGTACCACAAAAAAAAAAAAAAAAGAAAAGCTAAAGTGAAGGACTTCACATGGGTTGATTAAAAACCCATTTAAAAAAAATCCTTTATTCACTGGCAACTGCTCTTTTCAATCTCTTGTGCCAGAGTAACCCCCTCTTGCCCAGTTTTGTCATTAAATGTCATCTTTGTAACTTAAACATGTCAAGATACATACTAATATAAGATCCGAATGCTTTTGTGATCTATATTTTCCATTGCAGAGTTTAATTGACTTTCATCTTTCTTGTTTGTTCTTTTATTTTCTTATACATCAAGTACCCCACCTTGTGTATTGTGCTATTCTCTTAATCATACGGCTCCAGATAATAGAAATCCATTACATCTCTCAAGGGAAAAGAAAACAACAGCCCTGCTCTCTAAGGAGTAGAAGGCAGCAAAGGAGGAATTCAGTCTCTGACTAAGAATCAGCGTGTGTTTTTCTTTCCAAAGAAAGGAAGAAGAAAATAAATAAAAGGTAGAACTCTAGACCTCAGAATTATAGTTTTGTGCTGCTGCATAAAGTAAGACTCATGTGGTAGAAGAAAGGCTGTCAATAATCCTATGGAGTAGATGGACTTTGTTCTTTTGATTGCAAAAAGAACTTGCACCTTTACTCCCAAAATATCTTAAAGTTGAAGTAAGCAAGGTTTATTTTCACCACCACCATTTTCTATTTCAGACTGATACTTCTAACAATCACTAGAAATCAGCAGGAAATTCTCAAAGAAATGAGCATTTAAATGTAAAAAACTCTGTGTCATCCACCCCATAGGAAACACTGACATTTTTTAAAGTGTGTTTATTCTTGCTTTGTTCTTTTATTTCCTCAGTTTTCATTTTCTTTCCTCCTTTTGAATATTTAAAAATTTTAAAAATAATTCCTTTAGAAAATTCCTCGTATAATGAAAAGCAATAAACTCTCATCTGTCTCTGTCTATTCTCTAGGCAAATTCTTTTTATCATAATTGTAGATGCATATTAATTATACAGGTTAGTGGGTTTTGCTGTGATGTTTCCTATGTGCTTATATTGTGCTTTGATCATGTCCCCTCTACCCTCTCTTATCCCGCCATCCCTCCCTTTCCTCTACCTTAACAGTCCCTTTTCTACAGAAAAACCCCTTTGATAATTTCTGTTTTCATCTTTTGGTGGTTTCCTTAAGGAACCAGGAAACATGACTATATCTCTGTTTTTGTATTAATCAGTAGATAATTATCATACCAGGTAAAGGGTAAGAGAGATGATATCTATTGAGTCTCTATTATGGAAGATGAGTCTCTGGCTTCACTACCCACCCATTTCCTTCTACCTGTTCTCCAACCCCATCAGATAATATAATTTTTAGCTCCTCAATTCTTTAACTATGTAACTTTAAATAGAAAGCTTAATTCCCTGTTTCTTGTTCTAATGTCTTGAAGTACATGTCTTGACTGCCTCCTATATGAAATGAAAATATTAGCATCCTCCTCCTATAATAGTTTGTGATGGCATTTTGGACTGACTAAAACAAAATAAATTGAAATTATGTTAGTGATTTGAGTTTTCTATTATTTGACACTGGCTGTAAAATATAGGGAAGGACCCTACTTGCTAGCTTCGGTCTGTGTATTTTACATAGGTCCTCAATGTCAGCTCAGGAGTTCAGCAGGTGACTTAGGCCTTCTAGACCAGCCTCTTTCCCTGGCCAACCTGGCTATTTTTCAGTATCCTTTGGATGAGGGGCATGATACACTAGATTTCATGGAATAATAAGTATTAACAATAGTCCACAAAAGCTTTATATTTCTCTTAACTTTTTGCTATTTATAAATGTCTTACAGCCAGGCATGGTGGCGCACACTTGTAATCCCAGTACTTGGGAGGCTGAGACTGGAGGATTGAAGGTTTGAGGACAGCCTCAGCAAGTAGTAAATGAGACTCTCATATGCCTAGTGAGACTCTAAATAAAAAATAAAATAATGTTTCCAAATAAAAAATAATATAAGGCTGGGGGTTTAGCTCAAAGGTAGAATGCCTCTGGGTTCAGTCCCCAGTACCAAAATAAATACATAAATAAAAATAAAAAAGAATGAGGTGTAGTTCAGTGGTAGAGCACCCTAGGTTCAACCCCCAGTACCACCACCACCACACACAAAAAGGAAATAATAAAAAATAAAAATGAGTTCTGTATATACCACACTCAACCATAAAGAAGAACAAAAAGAGTTGGGCATGTGTATCTATGTTTATAGCTGCACAGTTTACAATTGCCAAACTATGGAACCAGCCAAGATGTCCAACAACAGATGAATGGATTACAAAACTATGGGCTATGTACACAATGGAATGTTACTCAGCCATAAAGAAGAACAAAATCATGTTACTTGCAAGGAAATGGAGGGAACTGGAAAACATTATGTTAAGTGAGATTAGTCAGTCACTAAAAGTTAAAAATCAAATGCTCTCCCTAATATGTGGAAGCTAGGGAGAAAATGGGACATAAGAGGGACTCCAGAAGGAGAATCCTTAGGTGAACAAAAAATTTGACTTAATGGAAGGTAATGGGAGGAGGGGGGACACCCTAATGAGCATGATGTACTTACAAGATCACATCAAAGTCAATCACTAAACTGACCAGGAGGATGGGTGGGAATTGGGGAAGGGTTAATGAGAAATATGTGCATGGATGTCTTTACCTGTACTAGCTTGTACCCAACAAAAATGTGTGATTAACCCTGTTGTACCCAAGAAATGTATAAAAATCCATGCTAAAAAAAATAATTAAAAAAAAATGAGTTCTGTATATACCACACTCAACCATAAAGAAGAACAAAAAAAAGAGTTGGGCGTGGTGGCGCTTGCTTGTAATCCCACTACTTGGGAGGTTGAGACAGGAGGATTGCAGGTTTGTGGCCAGCCTCAGCTACTTAGTGAGGCCCTCTGCAACTTAGTAAGACCCTGTTTCAAAATAAAGAATAAAAAATGGGGCTGGGGGTGTAGCTCAGAGGTAGAATGCCCCTGGGTTCAATCCCCAGTACCTCAAGTAAATAAATAAATAAATAAATAAATAAATAAATAAATAAATAAATAAATAAATAAATAAAATGACTTACAGACTAAATGCTTATGTACCCTCAAAATTTATATATTGTTATTTATAGCAAGAAATTAAGAAAGCTAATTAACTAATTATAGAAAGAAGTTTAGACAGATAATCAAGGATGGATACACTGAAAGTTTTTATAATAGAAATTTTAAAAAGTATGTAAATTCAATCAGTAGTTTTATGTTCCTATATAGCTAGAGTAATACACATTCATATATGATGTTTCTCTTCAATGGATACTATCTCATTAACTGGGGTTTGTGATAGGAATGTAAATGTTTTCAAAATCCTGAAAATATGACTCCAGCTTACTAAATATCTTTCCTTAAATGGTATCTTGGCTCTCTTCAATTTAGGGAGACTAAATTCCTCTGTTGTCTTGTATTCTGACAGAATTTATTTTATTTATTTATTTTGTGGTACTGGGGATGGAACCTGGGGGCATTCTAATGTTAGAATATTGTCAAAAAATACAGAGGATTCATCAAATGGGATCAGTTGGGTATGTTTGTAGCAAGCAAGTTTCTTCCTAGCATTACACTTCCTGCCCCATCCTTCAAATTGTCCCTCTGCTGTTAGTACTGGGCGCCTCATTTGTACCTGCTTCCATAGGTTTATACCAACCATACCAACTACCCCAACCACTGTCTAGAAATATTTGTTCCTTTTTTTTTTTTTTTTTTTGGTATTAGGGATTGAACCCAGGGGTGTTCTACCTCTGATCTGCATACCGAGTCCTATTTTATTTTTAATTTTGAAACAGGGTCTCCCTAAGATGCTATGGCTGATCTCAAATGTGTGATCCTCCTGTCTCAGCCTGATGTAAGAAGGAATGCAATAAGGAAAGAAAGAAAGAAAAGAGAAAAAGAAAAAAGAGCCAGGTGCGGTGGCACATACCTGTGATTTCAGTCCTTGGGGAGTAAGACAGGAGGATTATAGGTTCTAAGCCAGACTCAGCAATGTGGCCAGAACCTGTTTCAAAAAATAAAAAGTGCTAGGGTGTAGCTCAGAGGTAGAAGTCTCCTGGATTCAATCTCAGGAACCACCCCACCCCCCATAAAAAACAAAACAAAACAAAACCCGAGAAAGCAAGGAAACAAAGAAAGAAAGGCACTTGAAGGAATCCTTCTGCAAGTCTCCACTTTGCCCACAAATTCTAGCCGCTCTGAACACCTTGAATTATGACCTCTGTCTTCTGAAGTCAACAATATTGCCTGGTTCTGTTTGGGTTCTGCTCTCTGTTCTGTGCCTGTGAACTGACTCTCTGGAGCAAGCTGGTGCAATTGTAGGGCTTGCCATGTTTATGTTAAGCCTTTCTCAGCTTTCTACACTGTCCTGTGCTTTCTGTTTCTTGTATCTGAAGACTGTTGCTTCATATATTCTGTATATTTTTCTGGGTGTCAGTGGGAGTTTATTTCTGCTTCTTGCCATTTTACTGTGGCCAGAAACAAATCTTTACTCTTTCTAGAGTTACTGTAGATAATTGACAGTCTAATATGTTTACTGATTCAGTTTTGGATTTATTTCAAGTCACATCTATATACCACCTAGTCAGAAATGACTGCTACTCTTAATCTCAGCTTCCAGAAACTTTCTGATGCTTTGATGCAATTGATGGATACAGCAGGCGCCTATAAATGACCTAAGTGTTGTTAGAAAATACAGGGATAAACAGATACATGGCTTGATAGACCAGAGCAGGCTTTATTTGGAGTAAAGCCTGGGAGGGGTGCTGGCTGGGGAAAGAGCACATGAAAGTCAAAAGAGCCCCCTTTCTTACAGACTAGGGGCTTTTATGGGACATTAGGAGGGAGGGAGAGCAAAGTAGTTGTGTATATCTCCAATTGGTGAGCTGGAGACTCAGCCAGAACAGTTAAATTTATGGGGCTAGGGACAGGGGAATGATTAGAGGTGTTTTTCTGCCTTTCCTGAAGTCGTTTGCTCTCGACCTCCTCCAGCCAGACCTCACAGTCAGAACTCACAGTGCCCACAAGCGTTAACCTAAGCTGGAATCATTCAAAGCTGCTTATAAGGACTATTGTGTGACTCACAATCACAATGTCATGTTGTCTTCTATTAGTCCCAAGAGGCTCTGGGAACAAATAGATTTCCCTTTCAGAAATACACTGATTATCATCCTTGCCTTAAAGCCTTTTAAGAAATGTGCCCAAAGACTGAGTTATACGATGCTGGTGCGTGGGTGGGTCTCAGGGCTTCTTTCCAACAGATGGCTTAAAAGACCACCCTGAGGGGCCAACCCCATGAGACTGCAGGAAAAGAGAAATGAATTGTTTCAGATTTTGCAAATCATCTCTTCCCTCTAACATTTTGGTTCAGTACTGTATTCATGCTATTTTATTTCTTATTTTCCTGAGGACTTTGCAACTTTATGGTGGTTCAAAGCAAAACTGAAAAAATATTTTTTCTCTATCATTTTTATATCTTAATCACTTAATCCAAACTCACCAGCTGAGGAAGAAGTTAGAGCCAACTTTTTCTCACTGAGATGTAAGGTCCCCTGCCTGATATCCAGCTATAACTTATTATTTTGAACACTGAGGGGTGTTTTGTTGCAAAACAATAATAAATAACAATGCTATAAGATGAAGACCTTTTCTAAATTATTGTTAAAGCTCAAGCTGGTTAGAATTTCTTGCTTTTTCTGCAGTAGTGCAATTCTATTAAAAATAATACCTGCCACATACTTTTAGGAAATACTGATTTCATGATTATGTCTCAAAACATAATTGATTTTATACAAATAATGGTAATTGAATCTATATGTAAATATTTTAAGAAATAATGCAAAAAGTTGGAAATCTTAAGTGTATCTGTTTTCTCAATACTAACAGCAGGGAGCATACCTTGATATGAATAAGCATTTTTAATATTAAGTAATAAAAATGAGTCAAATGTCAATTTTATATCTCTGCATTACAAGAGAAAATATTTGTTCTTTCATAAGATTCTTCAATGGATGTGCAAGTAAAAAATTAGATATCACATAGTTTGTATTAATTTTCTGTCTGTCTATTTTTGTGTGTTATTTTTATTCATTTTTAATTAGAGGATACTTTATATTTTTTAATATACTTTTATTGGTACATTGCAATTATACATCATAATAAGGTTCAGAATGATAGAGACATACATGGCCTTAGCACTTGGTGTGTTTCTCTCTGGGTCCTACCTCCTTCCCTCCTCTTCCCCGTACATGTTATTGAAATTGGTACTGATTATTTTGTATATGTACATAGCATTATTTGAACTGTTCCCTTCATTAAGTTCCCCGCGTCCCTACCTTTCTCTCCTTAACCTCCCACCCCAATCACTCCACTAGAGTCTCTTCTTTGTCTTAAGTCCTTTTTGCTATCCAATTTCTCTCTAGTTCCCACGGATGAGAGAAAACATATAACCATTTGCTTTCTGAGACTGGATAATGTCACTTAGCATAATATTCTCTAGTTAATTTGTATATATTAAAATTCACCATTTAAGTTTACAATTCTATGAGTCTGAAGTTATGAGGCCAATGCACATGATCAACTCTAAGACCAGTGCACATGGTCTTGCAACCACTTTCATAATCAAGATATAGAATAATTATGACCCTCCCAAATTCCACCATACACCTTCACAGTTAAACTTTTCCTCACCTTCAGCCCCAGGAAATCACTGATTTGTTTTTGTCCCTGCAGAGTTGTGTTTTCTAGAATGTCATATAAATGGTAGCAGCTTTAAGGTTTTGCTCCACTCATTTAGCATAGTGCATTTGAGATTCATCAATGTATCAATACTTTATTCCTGCTGAGTAATATTTCACTGATAGATGTACCATAGTCTGTTTATACATTTCATACCATAGTCTGATATTAATATGTGCAGCCTAGTTTTAAAAAAGTTAGGATGTGTATAAGTCTATTCTTACCCATTTACTTTTCTTCTAACTGTACAGTTTATTTTAAATATTTTAATCAAAATGGCCATTCTACAAAAAGTGATCTATGATTCAATGTAAACTCTATTAAAATGCCAATATAATTTTCAGAACTAGAAAAATCAGTCCTAAATTACATATGGGAAACCAAAAGACCCAGAATACACAAAGCAATTCTCAGCAACAAGAATCATGCAAGTGGCATCATAATATCTGGTTTCAAATTATACTACCAAGTTGTAGTAATAAAAATGCCATGGTATTGACACAAAAATAGACACATAGACCAATAGAACACAGGAGAAGATACAAAAACAAATCCACACATTTTTAGCCAATTGATTTTCAACAAATCTAAAATATACATTGGAGAAAAGACGTCCTTTACAATAAATGGTATTGGGAAACTGGTTATTCATTTGTAGAAAATAGAATTAAATCTCAGCCTCTCACCCAGCACAAGTGTCAACTCAAAATGAATCAAAGACCTGGGAATTAGACCAGAGACTTTGAAATTACTGGAGGAGGGTAATTCAACACTCCAACACATAGGCACAGGTAGACACTTCCTCAATACGACCTCCAAGGTACATGAAATGAAAATGAGGATTAATAACCAGGATTACATTAAAGAGCTTCTGTGCAGCAAAAGAAGTCATCAAAAAAACTTAATAGAGAGCCAATAAAATGAGAGAAGATCTTTGCCAGCTGATCTTCCGATAGAGGACTAATATCTAGAATATACAAAGAACTTAAGAAACTTACAATTAAAAAACAAGCAACTAAATTTAAAAATGGGTAAGTGAACTAAATAGACACTTCACAAAATACAAGTGACCAATAAATTTATGAGATGTTCAACATCGTTAGCAATTAGGAAGATGCAAATCGAAACTACATTGAGATTCCATCTAACCCAAATCAGAATGGCAATCATCAAGAAGTCAAACAGCAATAAATGCTGACAAGGATGTGGGGAAATAGGAATTCTCCTACACTGTTGGTGGAATTACAAATTAGTGCAGCTGCTATGGAAATCAGTGCGGAGATTCCTCAGAGAACTGGAAATGGATCCACCATATGATCCAGGTATACCATTCCTGGGTGTATTTCCAAAGGAACTGAAATCAGAATATTATAGTGATGCACTAATATCTGTATTTATAGCAGGAAAACTCAAAATAGTCAAATTATGGAACCAACCTAGGTGCCCATCAACAGATAAATGGATTACAAAATTATGGGATATACACACAATGGAATTCTACTCAGCAAAAAAGAAGAACAAAATTATGTCATTTGCAGGAAAATGGATGGACCTGGAGAACATTATGTTAAGTGAGATTAGCCAGTCACAGAAAGTGAAGGGGCAGCCGGGCGTGGTGGCGCACGCTTGTAATCCCAGCATTTGGGAGGCTGAGACCGGAGGATCCAGGTTCGCGGCCAGCCTCAGCTGCTTAGTGAGGCACTCCGCAACTTAGGGAGACCCTGTTTCAAAATAAAGAATAAAAAATAGGGCTGAGGGTGTAGCTTGGAGGTAGAATGCCCCTGAGTTCAATCCCCAGTACCGCAAAAAAAAAGAAAGTGAAGGGGCATATGTTTTCTCTCTTATGTAGAAGCTAGAGAGTAATCAGGATACAAGGAGACTTCAGATAATAGAGGAGAAACTACCATGGAATGACAGAGGTTGTCCAGGGGAGGGTGATGATGGGGGAAGGGAAAATTAATAAAGGACGTACTTTCATTGATGTTGTATACAATCAATGAAAACCAATGACAATCTCAGTATCATGTACGGGGAAGGGGAGGTAGTGAGGAGGCTGGGGGAAGCTCAGCAGGTGCTGTGTGCATGTATGTCCCTTTCACTCTGAACTACATTACGATGTGAGATTACAATGCACCAATAAAAGTATATTAAAATAAAATGGGGAAGAATAAAATGTTTTTATACAGCATAACATTGAGTTTGCTTTTTATCTTATCAATTTATTTTTAATAATTTTTAGAGCTTCATTTATATTACATTACTATATTACTCTATTTACATTACATACTATAGTAATATAGTATTCTTCCAGGTTTTTTTTTCCTTGTCCTTTGTTATACTGGTAGTATACATTTTACTTTTACACATACTGTGCACAGTGCATCACTACTTTTTGTTTAAAGCTGTTGGTTATCTTTTAAGTCATTATTAAAAAATAATTAATACATTTACCCCATTTATGCCTTTCAGACCTCTATATTTCATTGTGCAAATCCACAGGATGAGTATATATGTGTGTATGAATATTTATTATAGGGAGCTAACTGAGGCAATTGTGAAGCCAGGCAAGTCCAAAGTGTTCCAAGTGGGTTAGCAGGCTGGAGACCCACAGAAGAGAGCATCAGTACCATACAGTTTTGTCTAAAGGCCCTCTGCTAGCAGGATTACTTCTTGCTTGGGCAAGGTCAGTCTTTATCAGGACTTTGACTGGTTAATGAGGCCCACTCATGCTATGAAGGACAATCTGATTTACTTACCACCCATGGATTTCAATGTTAGTCTCATCCAAAAACACTCTCAGAAACATCTAGTTTAATGTTTGACTCAAATCTAGGCACTGTGGTTCAGCCAGGTTAATATCTAAAATTAACCATCACAAGACCACCCCTTGTCAATGTGGCACTGTTATATAAGTCCGCAAATCATGTTTTATTTCCAATTAAAGACAATAATAAGGTCCTACTCTCTCTACCTAACACAATACAACTATTTTGCGTAAAACCAGAAAAACACTGAACCTTTCCCCAGAAGAAAATGCAAAGGCCCTGGGTGATATTTGCTCTTTCTTTTGGATATCCCATACCTAAAATATTATGGTATAAAATTAATATACTTAAATTCTATGATATTAAAAAAGAAAATCAATACATCTTATGTTATAAGAAAAAGGGTAAAATACAGAAAACAAAGATATTTGTTATACACACAAACATATTTATAACAAAATAATGAAGTTATTTTTATGACAATCGAAGCCCTCATTTCTGTGACTAGTTACATGACCACAACTGGTATTTATGACAACCTTTTCCCACTTAACATTACATGCTCCCTTTGCTTTCAGCAAGTACCTCAGCTACTCATGGTTCTTTCTTTATCTGAAGAGTGACCCGCACCTTAATAACTAAAGGGTCTGGGCCACTAGAAATCTTACCTGTACTACTTAGTAATAAACTCTATCAAGGAAGTAAGAAACCTGTATACCAAACACTATGAAACATTGGTTAAAGAAATTTAGAAAGACACAAACAAGTGGAAAGATGTCCTGTGATCATGTATTGAAATTAATATTATTCAAATGTTTAAATGTTCCAAAACTTTCTATAGATTCAATGTAATGCCTATCAAGTTATGCAAGTTAAATTTAGAGAACTTGTTTATATTATCTAATATTTTAAGAAATATACAAATAGAATCTTTCTAATAATTTTTTGTATTTTTCCTATAAAATTTTATAACTATTGTCTGATAACATTTTATAAAAGTAAAAGTTCTAACAGTACTGCATTCAGCATTTGAGATGATAGCTGTCACCTACAAGACAGCTTAGAAAAAGATTGATGAAACTGACCTTCTGGGTATTCAAAAATTGAGACTTAGAAAACAATCAGGGAATAAAAGAGCTAAGAAAGAACAGCCAATATTTTGGCCCTTGCCTTTCAAGGTCAAATAGGACACAGTGGATTATAAAACTTCTCTAAGACCTTGTAAGTTATCTGGCCTCCTAATCAGGAGGATCATGAAGGCCCCAGAGACTGGGAACCACCAGCAAATATTCTGCAAAAAGGAGAGTCATCAGAGGGAGAAATGTTCCCTATGCTTTGAGACTATGACCCACCCTGGCAGATGGCACAACTAGTAGAGGAAAAGCTTCACAAATCCCTAAGAGTAACCCTAAAGAGCCTCGACTGACCTGAACAGCAAAACAATGTTATAAAAACATGTTTTTCCAACACAGGACTACCTGCTTGGTCTTGAACACCCAGCAGAACAGTATAACTAGAGGCAAATGTGATATTTCAGGGGTAACAAAAAGGAGCTGTACTGAAGCCATTTATAATAGTACTTCTACCTAGACTCACAGAAGAAATAAGATATGACACTGATCCCCCAAACTGCTCTTCAGCTAAGTCCTTATAAGATGCTGTAAAGTTCAGCCTGTTGCTTTTGAGATTTTATGGGTCTAGGACCACTAGACCCTACAAAAAGTGGAGATTCATATTCCTGTAAACTACTACAGTCCTGTTCAGAATCCTAAAGACAAACAAGCCCTGTTTAAGCTAAGTTAAAGACAACACGCTTAATTTACATATGACTCTACCAAAAGTGTAAAAACAGAAAGATGTGAGTAGTCTCATAATAGGAAATTATATGTTGTACTCCAGGCTTTGTGCCACAAGAACTTTAGATAATGTTATATATATTGTCTCCTATCACCAGGCTTGTAAAGATTGACCCAACAACTTTGATGACAGGCTTGGCACAGTGGGCACACCCAAAATATAGGCACACAGAAGAAAAAAGCTACCTACAGATCCTCATGTACATGAAGCTGTGTCCTTTGGTGGTGTTAACTTATGGCTGACTTTAAAGAACCCACTACAACAGCTGAGGCCAATTTTTCTCTGTCTCCTGCAAATCAGTTAGGGAGGGACTTTCAATCTTAGCTAGACAGGGCCAATATCCCTTGCTACCTTGAAGAATTTATGGAAGATGGAACTGCACCCTTCACCAAACCTTAAGGTTAAGGTCTCAAAGCAGGGAAATGAGGTAGGATAGGAGAAATAAATGTAATAGCTAGAAAAGAATACAAATAGAAAAAAAAAAAAAAAAAAGGAAGACTGTGGCTTTAACTCTAAAAACTCCCTGATGATCTTTATCTTCACCCTAAAGGGTCTGTTTTTCCTTAGACAAACTTCCATAAAAGGCTTCACCTTTAATCTTAAAGGCCTACCTCCCCACCTAAATTTTCTAAAATGATTGGTAAACAAAGGCTCCATAAGGAATGTGTGACACTTGTTCAAGCACAGGAGTCACCCAGCCACCACCTGTTGATCAGATTTCAGGAATCTGAGGATTCTGAGGAAAACTAGAATCCTTGCTGTGCCTCCCACCCATCCTCACATGGGTGTTCTATAAAAGAAAAATGGTAAAGACTCCAAAGCCTCTCTCTTGAGATGGCCCCATTTTTCCCTTGGAAGTGTATCCCCCTCATTTCCTTTAATAAATCTCTGTCTTTATCTCTGAAAAGACAACTATCCTTTCCTTCTTTAAAAAATCTATGTTATTATGTTTTTTTATTTATCCTTGGATATATTATATACCTGGAGAATTATATAATCAGAAAAACAATCAAAATTTGCTTTTTTTATTTTTCAGCTGATAAATAAGAAGGACATCTTAAATTAGCTTTACATGTAGATGGTTTAGGTTGTAGAAATGTTTCTTTTTATAATTCAAGATAAAATAAGTGTATTGATATTTTCATTTACATTTGAAACATTTATGCTGATGTTTTCCCTCATATTCATAAATATTATAATATCTAAGATATCATAATAATGATGTGACTTTAATTAAAATGGCTAAATCAAGATGCTGTTTTTATTATTATACCTCTGTATTCTAATTTGAAGTCAGGTGTTGTATGCCTTCTGCATGGTTCTTATTGCTGAGAATTGCTTCATCTATTCTGGGTCTTTCATTTTTTCCATATAAAATTTTGGACTGATATTTCTAGCTCTGTGAAGAATGACATTGGTATTTTAATAGGGATTTCATTGAATCTGTAGATCACTATTGGTAGAGTGGCCTAAGAGCATGAGAGATCTTTCCATTTTCTAAGATCTTCTATTTCTTTCTTTAGTGTTTTATGATTCTTAATGTGCTTTTATTGGTGCATTATAGTCTCACATCATAATGTAAGTCATGTTGACAATGACATACTTGATGCCCCTCTTGCCTCCTCATCTCGCCCCTTCCCAATACAGAGTACTGAGATTGATGGTATATTCACATATGTACACATAGTTGATGGTAGTAGTTCCATTAATGAACATCAGCCTTCCTCCTCCCCTTCTCTTAGACTACTTCCCTGGTTCCACTGAGATTTCTCCTGTTATCAAGAGTCCCTCTGGTATCCCAATTACTCCCTATCTTGCACATATTAGAGAAAACATATGCCCCTTCACTTTCTGTGACTGGCTAATCTCACTTAACATAATGTTCTCCTTCCATTTTCCTGCAAATGACATTATTTTATTCTTTATTGCTGAGTAGAATTCCATTGTGTATTTCCCATAATTTTGTAATCCATTCACTTGCTTGTAATTTTCACTATAGAGGTCTTTTACCTTCTTGTTTAGATTTATTCCTGTGATGGGGTGCGGAATGTACCCCAAGAATAAGGGTTCTTGATATCCGTGGAGAAAAGAATTTCAACACTTATCAGTCACAACATCTGGCAGGTTTATTTTTAAGACAAAAAACTGGGAAAGAAAAACTGGGATGCAGGAAAAGAAGGGGAGTGCAAAAAGTCCCCGGCCACCAATTCTTAGGACATGTTCCCCGATCACGAGCAAAAGTCCGAGAGAGGGAACACGTGGAAATCCAGGGGGTATATGAGAGGGCGGGGTCCTCCTTTCCAGCCCCTCTCTCTCAGGTTCCAAGTATTCGATAGGGTGAGCTCCAGGTGAAAGCTGGCTCCTCCTCTTTCCAGGTGTGTGCTGCTTTAGGTGGGCTGGGCTCTTCCGGAATTTGAAGGTACGTCTCAGGTGGGCTGGGCTGTACGTCTCTCTTGGGCCGAACCAAAGGAAAAACTTCCAAGGGGTGGAGTTTTGGACTCACACTCTGCAGATTTTTAAAAGGCTAAAAACTATATTTTTATGAATTTTTCTGATACCTCCTTCTACCTCACATTCCACTTCTACGCTACCTCATCATTCCTAGGTATTTTATTGTTTTTTTTTTGTTTTTGTTTTTTTTTTTTTGCGGTACTGGGGATTGAACTCAGGGGCATTCTACCTCCGAGCTATACCCTCAGCCCTATTTTTTTTATTCTTTATTTTGAAACCGAGTCTCACTAAGACTAAGTTGTGGAGTGCCTCACTAGGTAGCTGAGGCTGGCCGCGAACCCTGATCCTCCGGTCTCAGTCTCCCGAATGCTGGGATTACAAGCGTGCGCCACCACGCCCGGCGGTATTTTATTGTTTTTGAAGTTATTGAGAATGAAATTGTTTTCTGGATTTCTCTTTCAGTGGATTCATGGTTGACATATAGAAAGGCTATTGATCTTTGTAGATTGACTTTGTATGCCACTACTTTGCTGGATTTGTTATTTAGCTCTTATTTGGTTGAGTTTTTTGGTTCTTCTAAATATAGGATCATGTCATCTACAAATAGAGATAATTTCAGTTCTTTTCCTATTTGTATTCCTTTACTTTTCTTCTCTTGCATAATTGTTTACTATCATAATATCTTCTTGCTTGATTGTTCATTTTATCAGAAATATATAACCTGCTTTGTCTCTTCTGATAAATTTTAGCTTAAAATCTTCTTTGTAAGATATGAGAGTAGCTACCCTTGCTTGTTTTTGGTATTGATTTGCATGGAATATCCTTTTCCATCCTTTTACTTTTAGCCTATGAATATGTTTGCCTATAAGGTCAATTTCTTGCAAGCAGCATATAGTTGGATTATGGTCTTTAACCCACATTGCTTGTCTATGCCTTTTATTTTATTTTGTAGTACTAAAGATGGAACCCTGGGGCATTCTACCTCTGAAACAGGGTCTTACTAAGTTGCAGAGAGCCTCACTAAGTTGCTGAGGCTGGTCACAAACCTGTGATACTCCTGCCTCAGCCTCCCAAGTACTGGGATTACAAGCATGTATCACCACACCTGGGTAGTCTATGTCTTTTAACTGAGGAGTTTAGACCTTTGACATTCAATGTTATTATTGAGGGATGATTTTTGTTTTTTATTTTTTTATGGGTGCATTGTAATCATGCATTTTTGTTAGGTACAAGCTGGTAGAGGCATACATGCACACATCTCTTGTTTAACACTTCCCCAATTCCTGTCCCATTCCCTCCTTCTCAAGTTCAGTTTAGTGATTGACTTTGATATGTTTGTGAAAGCATATCATGTACATTATGGTGTCCCTCCTCCCCCATCACCTTCAGTTAAGTCACCTTCTTTCTCATCTATTTCTCATTTTCTTAGTTGTCATCTGGTAGAATTCATCCTTTCTTTGGTTCTGGTATTTCTTTTTTCTTCTTCATGTTTTATTTTTCTAGGATTCTCATAGTATTTTCTCTAGTGGTAGTCATGCATTCTTTAAGTTTCTGCTTGTCTTGGAAGGCTTGTATTTCTCCATCAGTTTCTGAAAGATACCTTTGCTGGACATAGTAGTCTTGGTCAGAACTTGTTTTCTTTCAGGCTTTGGAGTAAGTCGTCCCAGGCTCTCCTGGTTTTCATGATTTGAGTTGAGAAGTTTGGAGTGATTCTTATGTTTTGCTCCTGAATGTCACTCATCCTTTGGCTCTCAATGCATTTAAGATTCTCTCCTTGACCTCTATGTTTGTCATAGAATTGTTCCATCTTTACAATGCATTAGAACTCAAACTTTTTCATCAGACATTTGCCCATCTACTCAGCTGAAACTTATCTCATCTACAATGAGCTTTGCATCCACATTCATTATAATTCATCATTTTGTATTTGTATCTCCAATAAACTCACTAATAGGGTAGAATTTGTGTTTATTTAAAACTCTTATCCACAAAAAGGTGACAGTCTTATATATTATAGATGCTTATTAATGAATATGTGGCTATTGTCATATAGTCTTTTAAAGGATGCTAAGTGATAGCTGATATGTAATTAAGATGCAAGATTTGGAAATTGCATGTTGAAGTTAAATGCCATAATTTTTGTAAGGTCTAAGTTTGATTACTATGTGTATGCCTTCTCTTTCCTTCCTCCCTCTTATGTTGATAGACAGAAGTCTTCAATTGAAGCTTCTGGCTGTGTTGGAGGGGAAAGCTCAGAACTGTTGTTCCTTTGGGCTGAATAGAAGCTAAGGAACTAATGTTAGGGGCCTAATAAGAAGACTTGAATTGCATGGCACATAGAACATAGTAGGCGTCCCCAAATTGGATTTTGAATTGAATTTTCACTCCTTAATTCTTTCACGTTCCACAGGACCAAATAATTCTGTGGGTAGAGTCAGTATAGCATCAAAGGACTCCCACCTTCTCCCCAGCAATGCAGGCTTCCTATTGTAATCCCACCTTCCTACTTTGCTTGACTATTACAGATAATATTCATCCCACCTGGGACTACAGTTGCTGATTTATTCTGTATTTGGTGTTTGCATCATTTGGTCTCCATGGCAGCCAGCAATCTGATGAAGAGTCTATAGTTAACCAACCCTTTACAGCAGAAGCTTTTTTAAATTGAAAAAGTAGTATCTTTTCCACAATAATTCAATGTTTCATGGTATGTACTAGATTATACTTTCTCGCTCTCACACCCATTGATCCATTCTGTTATATGTTATATTATCTATGTACTACAGTATATTTCAGGTGTATTTTGTGTATAAGGCTGTACAGTTTAGCTATTAATGAGTTGTAACTTTTATGTAAGTTATGTATTAGATAATATGTTCTCTCTCACACACACATTGTTCCATTCTATTGTATATTACATATGTAACACAATATATTCAGATCTACTTTGTGTGTAGGTTTGCATGGTTTTGGTACTATAATTTATAACTGTAACATTGTAAGTATGTCAGATATTAGATTATATGTTTTCTCTCATACACATCACTCCCTTTGGCTGTGTTATTGTTATCTATGTTCCACAATGTATTTCAAGCCATTTTGGCATATAAAGTTGGATAGTCAGTATATTATGAAGTATATCTATAAAATATTGTTTGCATGTTAGGTATTAGATTACATATTCTCTTTCACACAAACATGTCTCAATTCTTCTGGTTTTTATTTTAACCTATGTAACACAAAATATATCATGATTAGTTTGTTTCTACTGTGAAATCATTCAGTTATTATGAACTTCATAGATGGAAAAATTGTATTTATGTCATATTTGGATTACACACACACACATACACACACACACACACACACACATCATTCCACTTGGTTGTATATTACCTTTGTATCACAAAGTCTTTCAGATCTCTTCTCTGTAAAGGGTTATGTGGTTTAGCTATTAGTATGTATAGCTCTAACAGTTTCTCTGTGTTATATATTAGATTATGAGTTCTCTCGCACACCCATCACATCATTCTGTCAAATATTTTATGACCTATATAACACAGTATACCTGAGGTCGATGTGTTTGTAGTATGGAATGGTCTTGCTATTATGACTCACATAACTGTAACATTGTATTTGTGTTATGGTTATATTATCTGTTTAACTGTTACTTTATATATATATATATGTATATATGTTATTTATTACATGATATGTTCTCCCTCACATACATATCACGCCATTTGGTTATATGTGAATTACTGATGTACTTCAAGATACTATATGTCTATCTTGTGACTGGGGTGTCATGGTTTAGCTATTACATTCTATATAAGTAGCACCATATAGATGTGAATTCAAATATTGTATGTCCTTTCTGACACACCCATCACTTCATTAAATTTTGTTACATAAGTTATATACTCCAGTATATAACTTATTTTACATATAAGGTTATATGGCTTAACTATCATGATTCTAGCTGAAACATTGTATGTAGCTCACAAATTAGAGTATATCTTTCCTCTCACACACACATTGCTCTATTTGGCTGTATGTTATATGATCTATGCACTACTATGTATTTCAGGCGAATTTTGAATATAGGGTTGTTTTAAGCTATTATGATCTGTACATGTAACATTTGATGCATGTTATATGTTAGATTATGCATTCTCACAAATATGTCATGCATTTCTGTTTTATATTACTTATGTACTTGAAACAAAATCATGTCTGTTTTGTTTGTAGTGTGTATTCATTGCTATTTTGATCCATAGGTTTAGGTAATGTATAATCCATATTTTAGGTAATGTATGAAAATATACATTCTCTCTCTCGCACAAAATTGCTTTCTTCCATTGTATATTACCAATGTACTACCATATAGTACTGGTCTATTTTATATATGAGGTTGTGTTTTTTAACTGTTACCATCCATAGCTGTAACATTATATGTATGTCAGTTATTAGATTATACATTTTCTTTCACACACATGTCACTCCATTCAGCTGTATGTGATTATATCTATGTTCCACAAGGTAGTTCAAGTCAACTGTGTATAAAGGGATGCATGATTAAGGTATTATGATTTATAGCTCTTACATTGTTTGTATGTTCTGTATTAGATTATATATTTTGTTTCACACAAACATGTCTCAATTCATCTGCAGGTTTTTTTTTTAACCTATGTAACACAATATGCTTCAGGACCAGTTTGTTTGTAATGTGAAATCATTTAGATATTATGATTTACATTGCTGCAAATTTGTATTTATAGCATGGTTGGATGATACATTCTCTCTCATAACATCATTCCATTCAGGTGTATGTTATATGACCTATGTAACACAATCTCTTTCAGGTCTCTTCTATGTATAAGGTTGCATGTGTTAGCTATTAGGATATATAGCTGTAACATTTTTCTATGTTATACACTAGATTATTATTTCTTTTCTCACACATATCGCATCATTCTGTGCAATGGTCTAGCTATTATGATCTACAAAGCTGTAGCACTGTATTTGTATTATAGTTAGATTATACGTTTTAACTGTAACTTTATATGTATGTTATTTATTATGTGATACATTCTCCCTCACAAATGCATCTGCTCCATTTGGTTGTGTATGAATTACCTATATATTTCAAGTCCATTTTGTGTCTGGGGTGGCATGGTTTAGCTATTGTGGTCTATGCATATAACACTGCATATATGTGAATTCAAATATTATATATCCTGTCTGACACACACATTCCTCCATTAAGTTTTATGATATATAACCTATGTACTACAATTTATTACAGGAATGTTTTGTGTATAATGTTACATGGTTTAACTATCATGATCTCTATCTGTAACATTGTATGGAGTCTTAAAGTAGATTATACATTCTCTCTTTCACATACACATTGCTCTGTTCGGCTATATGTTATATGATCTATGCACTACTATGCATTTCAGGTCAATTTTGTATATAAGGTTGTTGTTTTTAGCTATTATTATCTGTACATGTAACATTTCTCATGCTATTTCTGAGAAGCAGGAATCTGGCAGGCATATGTGTGTGGTCTGATTTAACATCTCCCACATAGGTAGAAGACCTCGGCCAGGGCTGCAGCCATCCCGGCCTTGGCTGGGACAGGAAGTCTAACTTCCAAGATGGCCTACTCAAGTGACTGTTGCTGGAAAGCATTGGTGTCTCATTTCCTCACCATGTGAATCTCTTTGAAGAACTGCTGACATGTTCTCCTAATGTGGTGGCAGACTTCCCAGAGCAGGAGATCCAAAGGAAAGGGCAAGGAGGATGCCATGTGCCTTTCATGATTAGTCCTGCACATCACCCATTGTCACTTCTGCTGCACTCTATAGAAACCAGGCATCAAAGTTTGAAGATGCTCAGCATTGTTTTTGATCCTTCCCATCTCCTCCTCCTGCTCCTCCTCCTCCTTCTCCTCCTCTTCTTCTTTCTCCTTGTCCCCCCCCCCCCATTAGAAGCCACTCGGGCTCATCCTCAGGCTGCGCTTGCACCTCCTCCTGCCCCTGGACCTGAGGCTCCCCCTCACTCCCCCTTCCAGTAAACAAGGCAGGCAAGGGGCATCTGCACCCAGGTGCACAGCTCCAGCCTAACCGCCAGCTGGCTTCAACCTCCCGGGGACTCCTCGCCCCCATTCCACCCCGCCCTCTGGCCCTCTGCCGGATGTCTGGGGATGGGGGCTATGCAGTCTGCGGTCCCAGCTCAGCCCGAGCCCACCACACTGGCTTGTCTGCCAGCTAAGTCTCTGTGCCCTCTTTGCTGTGCCCCAGGTTCAATTCCTGGCCAGGGACCCATCCCTCCTAGAGGGTAAGTTACACTTTCATGTACTTTCCAAGAGGCCTAAACCCCCAGCCGTTCTAGAGGAGGGCGAATTGCCACCTCTGGAGCTAACTTGGGATAGAAAGGCCCCCGATCACCCATTACTGACCCTACTCAAAATAAGGTTTGACTAATTCTATTTTCTAGTGTAATTCTTCTCTTAAACATTAAAGTTAAGTCTAGGATTCTAAAGTCCTATATTTTAGCCCCTATCTTTGTCATTTTTTTTTTTCCTCTCCTGTCTTTACTTAGCAGCCATTCAAGGGTTAGTTCTGTTGGTATCCTAGGAAAGAGGAGGTAAACAGTGGTGGTGACTGAAATGTTTGTCTGACATGAGGAAACAAAATGGTCACTTGAATAAATTTGATTCCATGTCACTCATGGCAAACTGAGTATTGCCAGCTATACCAGCTTGGTCTTGAATTCCCAGGAAACCAGTATAACTTTAGGCCAATGTGCTAATTCAGGCGTGACAAAAAGGATCTGTACTAAACCCATTTATATAGTACTTCTACCTTTAACACCCCTCCCACACACAAAAGATATGACATCAATACCCAAAACCTCCCTCCAGTTAAGTTCTTTTATAAGATGCTATAAAGCTGAAACCTGGTGTTCTTGAGGTTTTACAGGTCCAACAGACATGACTGAAGTGGAGATTCCTATTTCTGTAAGCTGTGTCAGGAATCCCTGTGATGTATTGTTTTAATATTACCAATAATTCAAAAGGAATAACTAGTTTTATATATGACATACAAAAACAACTAGACTGTATTTGCCAATCAAAAGGAACCTTTGGCTATAGTTTCTCCTGGATAGCATGACTCCTACCTTTTCTAACTCATTTACTCATTTTCCTCCTTAACCTGCTCTTTGGACCATGAATAGTCAACCTGATTATGTCATAAATTAAAAAAAAAGAAATCACTAACCCCTCTGTTAATGAGAGGGTCTTCTACTGCAGACCAAAGGCGGACACATCCTCTTTCCAAATGCACAAAACTTCTGAAGATCCTCAGTGTCTGCAACACAGCTTCTAGCCCTAGGTCTATCTTCATCATATTGTCATGAAGGAAGTAGCCAGAGCAAAGCTGGCTGCCAATTTCCCAATATTAATATTATAAAACTTATGGAATGTGGGCACTGTGAGGTCTGGCAGGAGGAGGTTGAGAACAAAGGACTCCAGGAAGGTGGGAAGATGCCTCTAACCATCTTCCGGCCCCCACCCCCATAAATTTACCTGCCCTGGTCCACTGTTGAGCCCACTAATTGGAGAAATACACGACTGCTTTGCTCTACCTCCCTCCTAACACCCCATAAATGCCCCTAGTCTGTAAGGAAGGGGGCTTTTCTGCCTCTCGTGAGCTTTTTCCCTAGTCAGTTCCCCCTCCCAGGCTTTACTCCAAATAAAGCCTGTTCTGGTCTATTGAACTCTATGTCCCTTTTAACCTTATATTTTCTAACAACCAAGTTGTGTAGAGCCTTTCTAAGTTGATGAGACTGGCCTCAAACCTAGGATCCTCTTGTATCAGCTTCCCAAGTACTGGGATTATAGGTATGCACCACCATGCCTGGCTCACCATTCCTGTGCACACATAAACAGAAAATATAAATGAAATAAGTTAGTATTCCTTAAAGGTTTTTTTTTGTCATATGTGCTATTGCGTGCACATAAAGAGAAAATATAAATGAGATAAGTTGGCATTCCTAAACCTTTTTTGTATTCAGAGTCCAATTCCTGTGAATCATTGGCAACTCAAAATTGTATTTTCATCTTCTTTCACACACTCCTGTCAAAAGTGTTGAAGAGTGTCCTGTTTATTTCCTTCATGATCTTTTCCTAAGTTGCTAGTGAATATTAGATACTGTTAACTAGATTGATGCTAACACACAGCTTCACAGAGTATGCAATGAAGACATTTCTACATTTTTAATAATTTCTGCCTTGTTTACCTTTTTATTAATCTCCTGCTCTGCTATGTTCTGAGCTAAAAATGTGAAGAAAGAGGTAAAATTTTTGCAAGTTTTATTGCTTTCCTTTATAGTTTAGTGTTTCCTTCATCTCTTTGCACCTAAGGAAAAGAACTAGAAGACACTAGGCTGGTTTGGAGTGCATTTGACATGTTTTCTTCCTTATTCCCACTTAAATACCATTACATTTTATTTTACATTTTATAGGAAAACTTTATGTTTTATTTTGAAGTTCATATGTAGGAAGGCGGCCAGATAAACTTTGCAATACCTGAAAATAAAACTAAATTAAAAGAGCCCTTAGCTGGGTGTGGTGATGTATGCACGTAATCCTAATACCTGAGAGGCTTGAATAGAGCCAAGATTGAGCCTCCCCTACTAACAGACCTTTTTTTTTGCCTCTGTCTTTAAACCAGCTTATTAATTTCTCCATGTTTTCAAACTGAAACTGAAACATCAGCTCTTCCTGGATCTCTTGCCTGCTGGCCTTCAGATTCCAACTACACCATTGGTTTTCTAGGTTCTCAGGCCTTGGACTCAGATTGGATCTACACCACCATCTCTCTTGGGTGTCTAACTTGGTGACTCACCTGTAGAACTTGGGACATATCAGTCCCCACAATTGTGTGAGACAATTTGTGTGTGTGTGTGTGTGTGTGTGTGAGTGTGTGTGTGTGTGTGTGTGTGTGTGTGTGTGTACATGTTATTGTGTCCCACTGGTTTTGTTTCTTGCAGAACTCTAGTTCACCATATAAGGCCAAGCCTGGATTTAATGGAGATTTACATATCTTCCTCTTAGATGTTTAAATTACAGGTCATGAGTTATATTTTAAATTTATTACTTCCGTTAGAGGACCCAGGCTTTCATTCCAGCCCCCATGCATACAGATGGCTGGTATGACTCAGAAGTTGTCTTAATTCCAGTATTGAACAGTTATCGCCATCATTGGTGGTGGTAGGATTTTGGCATGCTGGAAAGGAAAATATTAACTAAAGATAACTTTATTTCTAACAAGTACATTGTCTTAAGTTCTGTTTCCATGGTCACATTTGGATATATATTCAGTATGCTGAGTCTTTTAGCTACAACTTCTGTCTTTTGAATTTTATAATATATGTAATTAGTCTATACATTGCTCCATAACAGATAAAAGCAATATTTCATTTAATCTGTTCTGATTTATTCAGTGAGTTACTTCAGATTATTCCATGAATGTGTATCAGTAATATATGACAAAATGTCATTTTCACATTATGTGGTTATTTTTCTAATATATGAGGTTTTTTTCCCTTTAATCAACTACATTCTCTTTGTTCCAAGTATCCATATAACACTGTTTTGCTTCCACTTTTGCTAATTTTACTTTAACAAGGAAAGGCTCTAAATGCCTTATTTGTATTTAATTTGGTCTCTTCATAGTAGGCATGCCCCAGTACATCCCTCTTGGCTAAGAAATTATTCCTTTTTTAGAGGAGAGAATAGAGCCACAAATAACATATCTGAACTTTATATTACAGAAGACGTTTAGATGATGAACTTTACTTGGTGGGCCATTAGGCATGATCAGTCTTTTTATTTCTCCAAATTTTGTTATTTTTCACAACTAATCAAATCCAATGATAGCTATTGCTCATGTGATATAAAAAGTTGCAGTCAGAGGAATGAAAATTTTCATGCACGTAAAGAGGTTTCTCCTTGTAAAATTGGTTTTCATCATTTAGTTTGAGTGATTATAGCTCTTTATTTACATATCCCAGCAATTACAGCCATTTGCATGTGCATCATGATGAAAGGGGAAAAAAAAAAAAAAAACAACCAAAAAGACCCCCTGCAGTTCTGAAATTGGTAACCCAGCGTGCTCCTCTTAAGCTTTTGGAGGTCTAGGGATGTCATCTCGCCTCATCAGATGCATGCTAGGCAGCAGGATATGGGGTCTGAAAGATATGTGTCCTTTCCCAAAGGAAGTCATGATGGGGACTGTTACACACAGGAGATCAGGGCCAGTAGAGATGCAAAATCACTAGCTCTCTAAAGCAATGTGCTCCATGAGCTCCCAGGAACCCACGGAGACTTATCAGGTACCTCCAGCACACTTGCAAGAAGTTTGTAGTCCGTGTCTTGAAAGCAGGAGTGCTGACAATATCAGATCATCCTTAGAATGACAGTTCAGCAGAGAGGGAAGCACAGCTTTGGAGACAGACATGCCTAGGTTAGGTTTTTATTATATTCCTTATAAAGTGTTTGAGGTAGCATAATCTTCAAACAGTTAAAACGCACATCGATTGTCAGGCGCAGACTGGACATGGGTTGGAAAAGAATTTCCAAAACAAAGAGTAAAGGTACAGAAGGTACAGTTAGTTTGTTGTTGTTGTTTTTTTTTTTTTTTTTGTGTGTGTGTGTGTGTGTGCGTGTGTGTGTATGTGTGTATGTGTGTATGGGTGAGTGGTGCTGGGGATTGAACCCAGGGATATTCTACCTCTGAGGATGTTTGCATTTTTCATATACACAACTGGGATCATTTTTAAATGAATGATCTTTTGAATACCTGAAGATTTCTCTTCACTAATAGAGTACAATGTAGAGAGAGGCCAAAAGAATGAAATAAACGAAAGATAAAATTTCAACAATCAGTGCTACTTTAATGACTTCTTAAAAGCAGTACTTGGGAGGCTGAGCCAGGAGGATCACAGGTTCAAGGCCAACATGAAGTAACCTAGAGAGACCCTGCTTCAAAATATGAAATTAAGCCAGGTGTGGTGGCACATGCTTGTAATCCCAGTACTTGGGAGTCTGAGACGGGGGGATTACAGATTCTGGACCGGCTGCAGCTACTTAGTGAGGCTCTCCGCAACTTAGTGAGACCCTGTTTCAAAATAAAGAATAAAAAATGGGGCTAGGGGTGTATCTTGGAGGTAGAATAATAAAAAGGGTTGGGTGTAGCTTAGTGGTAGTGCCCTTGGGTTTAATCCCTAGTATTATTGGATCGAAGGAGTGAAGGTAGCAAGAGAAGAAGGAAGGAAGGAAAGAAGGAAGGAAGGAAGGAAGGAAGGAAGGAAGGAAGGAAGGAAGGAAGGAAATAAGACTGGTTAAGATTTTGATGTATCATCAAATAAATTCATGTATAATGAAACTTACTTGCAGAAAGTTTAGTTATGCCCACATGCTGAGCATAAACACTCAAGAAGCTAGGGAAGACTCCAAATGCCTGGGCTATTCTTTTCTTGATACAAAAATTCTTTGTATCTCTTCTACATTTCAATAGTCTAATGTATTACTACTTTGTATAATTTCTTTGGTAACTTTCTGATTTTATAAAGTTAAGCTATTGAGATAATTTGGAGTTTTATTCTGGTTGAAGTACAGAAGTCCTGTAATTACCCACTGCATTCGATGGTAATTATCTACACTGGTGCCTTTTTTTCCAGTGGCCAAGCAGGCCTGCCTTTTTATGCTATGGTAAATGCTTAAAATGTTCTCTGAGGAAATACCTGGGATGAAGTCTGTACCCTTTCTCTGCAGGGGGTCAGAAGATTAATACAGTGTCCTGTCACTCTGACATTCCTTTCCCTTTCTGAGCACTTCTTGTAGGTGGCTTTAATTTGAGTTGAAGATTTTGGGAGCAGATGAACATTTTATGCATTAAAGAGGCACATGGTAAAGGGTTAGGGAAATGTTTTCTTCTTGTTACAAATGATCTAAGAGTTTTTAATTAATATGGCACAGCATTGCTTTGCTAAGCAATTCAAAGTGATTTTGCATAACTGTGATGATTCACCTTCAAATATATTTGAAGGCAACTATTATCTCAATTTGGGATATATAGAAGAGGGAGATGGAGTTTACTTTAGCAACAGATTCCAGGATTAGATGCAGGAGTTGATGTGCATTTGTGAACTGAATTTCTTTACTTGCTTTACTCTCTTGTCCATGAAGAATGCTGATACAGAGCCGGGCGTGGTGGTGCATGCTTGTAATCCCAGCATTTGGGAGGCTGAGACTGAAGGATCCAAGTTCACGGCCAGCCTCAGCTACCTAGTGAGGCCCTCTGCAACTTGGTGAGACCCTGTTTCAAAATAAAGAATAAAAAATAGGGCTGGGGGTATAGCTTGGAGGTAGAATGCCCCTGAGTTCAATCCCCAGTACCGCAAAAAAAAAAAAAAAAAAAAAAAAAAAAAGCTGATACAGCTAAAAATTAGATTTTTTTTTTTCCAGAAGAGATTAACTTCCTCAATTCTACAAGATTGCCACAAAATTAAGTTAATTGACCAACAAATATGTAACAAATATCTTTTATGTACCAGACATTTTGTTTGGTATAAAATAGTGAAGCAACAAAAAAATACAGTTCTTATTCCTCCTCACCCCGGCCTGATCCCCTATCCTGGCACTGATAATTGAACCCAGAGGCAAGAGGCATTCTACCTGTGAGGTATACTCCCAGCCCTTCTATCTATCTATCTATCTATCTATCTATCTATCTATCTATCTATCTATTTATTTTTGAAACAGGGCCTCACTAAGTTGCTGAGGCTGGCCTTGTGACTGTGATCCCCTTGTTTTCAATTCCCAAGTACTGGGATTACAGGCATGCAGCACCACACATGGCTATAGTTCTCATCTTTAAAGAATTTGGGAGCCGGGCGTGGTGGCACACGCTTGTAATTCCAGCATTCGGGAGGCTGAGACCAGAGGATCCGGGTTCGTGACCAGCCTCAGCTACCTAGTGAGGCACTCCGCAATTTAGTGAGACCTGGTTTCAAAATAAAGAATAAAAAATAGGACTAGGGGTGTAGCTCAGAGGTAGAATTTGGGGTCTGCCAGGCTGAGATGCATGCCAAGTAATCATAGATTTAGAGCTTAGAAGCAAGCATGGATCAAAGCATTAAATTTGGGAGTCATTAGTGCAAGTAGTAATCATAGCTGTGGGTCTGAATGAGATTGGTTAGAAGGCTAGTCTTCAACTCATAGTTACATACTACAATAATGTAGAGGGTTTTAAATTTTCTCTGAAGCTCAGGCCCTATCCTAGATTATTAACTCAGACCATCTCCTGGGACTGGGCACTGGCACTAGTAGTTTTAAGAGTTCCCTAGGTAATTCTAATCGTAGCCGGGGTTGAGAACTACTAGTCTAAAGAGGGAGGAAAAGTAAGGTTAAAAAAGAGGTTATGAGAAAATATAAGTCCCTAATTTTTTTTTTTTTTTTTTTTTTTTTTGCGGCACTGGGGATTGAACTCAGGGGCGTTCTACCTTTGAGCTACACCCCCAGCCCTATTTTTTACTCTTTATTTCGGAACCGGGTCTCACTAAGTTGCGGAGTGTCTCACTAGGTAGCTGAGGCTGGCCGTGAACCCGGATCCTCTGGTCTCAGCCTCCCGAATGCTGGGATTACAAGCATGTGCCACCATGCCCGGCATAAGTCCCTATTTTTAAAGGGATTTTCAAAGCACAATTTTAAAGAAGACTTGACACGTCAATTTAAATGTTGAGCAAAATGATTTACTTTGTGTGGCAAAAGAAGGGCTCTACTCTGTTTTGTCTTTCACCTTGCCTGTATGTGGGAGTAAGAATTGTGATGCTTTTCTTTAAACCTTTAGATGACAAACCAGTAACAGGGTTCCAGCATCAGCCCTGTTGTGGTGGCACAGTTGGCACTGGATGCTGTTGATCGGTGTCAAAATACCCCCAGAAAGACACTGTGCTTGAATGCTCCTGCCCTTCCTTCTGTTCTAAGAATTGTCTAGATTTGGACCTGTCTGATTTTAGCACACCTTTTTCTTGGTGTGCTCCCTCCTACTTCATATTTCAGATTTTCTACCTAGCCACAAAAGACCTTGGCCCTGTTTTAAATTTCAGAATTAATAGCTATTGTTACCTACGTACAAAATCTGCAGCAGGACATAATTTGTGTCTGCATTTAAAGAACTTCATGTTCAATGAAATAAGTATCTTTTATTCTGAGTGTTTCCCACTGTAATCATTTCAGGAAGTAGAGAGGGAAGGCGGGGGCTGAGGGGCAGACTCTCACTCTCAAGGAGTTTGTAGTTCTGATTAAATACTAAAGAAGTGCTGCTCGTTACAGTACAGAGTGTTAGCAAAGTTAGAACCTGTGAAGAGGCATTTTCCTGTGCTTGAAACCACCTCAGCTCAGAAGGGCAGAGATAGCATATTCACCTTCCACTTTGGGCATATGAAGATTTCTAAATTCTAATTTCCTCCTCCTTCTCTTCCTCCTCCTCCTCCTCCTCCTCCTCCTCCTCCTCCTCCTCCTCCTCCTCCTCCTCCAACTCCTCCTCCTTTACTGGTACAGAGGGCTAAAGCCAAGGACACTCTACCATTGAGCTAGCTCCCCAGTGGCAGGGTCTTGCTAAGTTTCCTAGGATGGCCTCCTGCTTCAGCCTTCTGAGTCTCTAGGATTACTGATGTATGCCACCACTCCGATCCCATAATGGAAAATAATAAAGTCTCTCATCTCCTAAAATGCTCTGCTTTCCTTTCCTCTTCTGTAAATCTACTTTGCTTAATCTGATAATGAAGGGGTCTCTGATGACTCTTGCCCTCTAGGATTCTATCATTTTAATGAAGCTTCTCTTTAAGCACTCCTTCCAAAATAGAATAATTCTCTTACTTGGGGGGTTCCACTTTACAGAGCTCCTAGAACTTCATGTAAACCAATCCAATAATTTACTCAGTTTTCTAAGTTGCTCTTTTCTTCCTAATAGGTCTTGACATTTTTTTGATTAAGTGGGATAAGCAGCTGCACTTTGAGATGTGAGTGGTCAGGCTCTTAGTTGTCAGACTGACTGAAAGACCAAACCCAAGACTTAGGAACTTGCTAGCACTGGTATTCACAGTGAGCACTGGGCTACAGAGTCCAGGCAGAGTTGTATATTTTCATCTCCTTGTCCATCTCACCAGGTATCAAGCTAAGGACTTTATATGCCTTGTACTGTAATATTCTTGCATCATTCCTATGAAAAAGCCCCTTTTCCTTTCATATATGCATATATATATATATATTCCATTTTAAACATGAGCAAAATAAAGGTTATAAAGTAGAAGAAATGCTTCAGATACTTCTATATGACATAAACCTTGATCAGTCAAAATATGTGTTGACAACATTTAGAGACCTATTCTGAACATAAAAGAAAAATTAGTGGAGTTTGATACAGGGTTTGAGCACAGGACTTATGGCTGGAAATTGTGTTGCAAAATCCAACAGAACTTCTTTATTGCAGAAAAAAAGCAGGACAAACCCATACATCCCAATCACAAAGCACTTGGCAAACATTGTATATTGGGGTTTACACTGAATATACTTAGACACAGGAAGCGAGCAATTAAAAAAATGACACTTGTCTTCAAATTTAAATAAAGAATGACAAAGGGGGCTTTTCTAAGTAGTTCTGTGATTATTTTGAAGAACTTAGTTATAAGAAGTTCATCTGCAGTAATCACTCTATATTTTACCGTTCTTTAAATCTTGAAAATTTCTGTGACTATTTTAGCTTTTAAACTTTACTTTGATCACTAAACCAAATATGAGCATATTCTCTGGTGATAACTAGCATACATTGTCATCAATAAACACAGCCCGGTTAAGTTTGAAAAGTTCTGGGGCCTAGCATGTACATGTGATATAGACCAAAATGACTGTTTTCATTTTACCTTGTATAGTCATGTCCTTATCTAAGGACAGATGCATTGAGCCCCATGGAAATGTCCTTTAGAAAGCAGTGTATCCTTACATGGCAGACTTTGCCCCCAGGAGGTTGTTTCTTCATAACATTATGCCTGTGCATCATAAACTTTCTTGCCTATGTGGTATACTTACATTAGCAATATCTACTTTCATAGACATTGTAAAGGCTTCTTATGGGGAAATGCATGAAAGAAAAGTATCATTGGTTATTTTCCTCTGGTGCAATCCTGTTGTTCATGCCATTATAACTTGGTGATTTCTTTGGACCGTGGCACAAAGCTTTCTAGTATTTAAGGACTCCATAGAGACTTTGTTCTTAATAAACTACAGAGGAACCTATATTGCTCTTCTCTGTTCTATAAACTTGATTTCTAGAGTAGGATTTTATTCGGGTAAAAAAGCAAATTTGAATGGTTGGAATTGGTTCTCAGGCTGTCTGCCAACCCCTGTTCTAAAAGGTCAATGCTAGTGTGTATATATATATGGAAGAATGGAAATAATTGCTCATATTTATTGATACATTTTTCTTCCCAAAATTATAGAAGACAGAAATGCTAGAAGATTTTAATGATTATACCTAGAATTATAAAGAATAGCTTATATTAGATTATTTTGTGATTTTAGTTTTTAAGAGTTGGAAAAATTTCCCCATGTCTACATAATACTTTGCATATTAATTATGCCTATGAAAGTTTTTGAATTATTTTTGGCATGGGTATTCACTTTCCTTTCATCCATAGCTGTCACTGAGAATTAGTTGTCTCCTCTATACCTGGTAGATTATTAACAAACATTCTATATCTTCTCTAATCACAGACAAAACTTTCTAGAGAGTAGGCCTTGTAGTTTGGCTCATGTATATTTTAGTTACTTTAATTCATTTAAAATGATGGACAGAAAGCCGGGCGTGGTGGCGCACGCTTGTAATCCCAGCATTCGGGAGGCTGAGGCCGGAGGATCCGGGTTCGCGGCCAGCCTCAGCTACCTAGTGAGGCACTCCGCAACTTAGTGAGACTCGGTTTCAAAATAAAGAATAAAAAATAGGGCTGGGGGTATAGCTCGGAGGTAGAATGCCCCTGAGTTCAATCCCCAGTACCGCAAAAAATAAAAAAAATAAAAAAATAAAATGATGGACAGAAGTGTTAATTTATTGCTTTTATATAGAAATAGAGCTTTCTCGTTTTTTATGTTATTGATTTACTAGGTAAAGGGAAAAATCTTTTATCTTCAATAACTTACTTTGCATTATTTGTTACACATATTGTCTGCGACTTCAGGTATTTTTCATAACCTGATTGCAACATCTCAAAGGTATATTACCATGATCTTGGTAGAGGACCTACAGGCTTCACTGACGATTATAGAAGCTAATATATTGCTTTTTACCAAATGTCAGAATTATAGGGAAAAATTATACAAAGAAACAAAGTTACCAATGAACTCTTCAGTTATTAAAAGGCATTTGGCAAGTGCTTGGAATCGTAAAGAATATATGTACTCACAACATTTTAAAATTACTTTATTCTCCTAACCCCAATCAGAATGGCAATCATCAAGAACACAAACAACAACAAATGCTGGTGAGAGTGTGGAGAAGTGGGAACCCTAATTCATTGTTGGTGGGATTGCAAATTAGTGCAACCACTTTGGAAAACAGTATGGAGGATCCTAGGACAAATGAGAATGAACCTACCATATGATCTATAATACCATAAACTTTAAGTAGAGTATTTTCATGCACAAATAAAGACACATGTATATCCCTTTTAATTGGACAGGAATAAAGAATGACTTAGGCACAGTGCTTTTATTCACTGTCATAAATAGCAAAATTGTGGTGTAATCTCTATTAGAGAGAGGTTAGTATTCTGAGGCAGTGCCGTGGGCCACGTAGGGCTTATAGATGGTTTTGTTTGGTTTGCATAGTGTTCTGTGCAACTCCCTATGACTTAAAATTAGATGATTTAAACATCAAGTGATGTAGAAAATAAGCAAATCTGGTACGAAGGGCTTGTATTTCTGCCTGGCTACAATGGAATGGAGCTGAGACAATTTCTGTTCCTTTTAGGTGGCATGTATATTCATGGTCCCTATCATTCACATATGGAATCTTCTTCTTCTACCTAATATTCACCCCTCGTAAGTCATTAAGTCTTTTGCCTGACCTGTAGGCATGCATGTTTTCAACCTCTTACCCAGGTCCCAAACCAGATATGACCTGATTAAGTCTGCATCAGCTCCAGTAGCCCTCATTGATCCATTCATTGAGTTGTTTTCATGAAATACTTGCAATGGGCCAACACTTTATAATAATCTTCATACCAATCCTGTAAGATAGGCATTATCATTTTATAAAAGTGAACTGAGGTACTTAGAAGTAAATCAATTTGCTCAAGGACCCCAAGAGAATACGTGGGGCTGCCAATCCAAGCTGGAGACCAAAGTCGTAATAATCTTAACCATTGTGGAGACGAGAGTTTCTGTTTCTGTCTTTTGTTTCAGAGAACTACTTCTTCAAGATCTAACCCCCTAAAATGATGCAATTTACTTTCCGTTAATGTTGATTCTATATGACATATTGTTTATAGAACTAATTTTTATTTTAATTGAAGTATTATAAGTATTTAGTTTAAAAATGAAATTTCCAGTCTATACACCTCTGGGGAAGTTACCTCTGAGTTTCTGAATTAATATCTTCTGATTTGCTAAGTTATGAGTTTTAAACCTTTTTGGTATTTGAGGATTTAACCTTTCTCCACCTTTCATCCTCATTTCCTTCTTCCTGATGTTCTAATATAATTGTTGTAATAGCTTGAATCTGGAATGTACCCCAAAAGCTCATATGCTGAAAACATGGTTCCCAGTGGAGCTGGGCTTTTAGACATCAAGAGGATCGTGAGAGATCTGACTTCACCACTGGAATAATCTACTTGATAGATTAACTCATTGATAGCTGAATGGGCCATTGGGAAGTGGAACCTCGTTACAGTAAAGACTTCAACATATGAAGTTTTTGGGGTGGTTTGGGGTGGGGTGGGGCAGGTGGGAAGCACCATGGAGTTCCATAATACTGAGATGATAAGTGGAGACTGGCCTTCAGTCTATTCTACTTGTCAATTTTTTTTTCTTCCTCAAAGGTAAAAAGATATTTGGATTAAATTAGCCAGTCAAAATAATAGGTCCATAAATTATGTGTAGACAAGTTCACATTTTGATAAAAGCTACATGACAAGGCTTAACTGCTGAAGCCACAGCATTTGCTCGACACACTTCACAGTAACAGAAATGATGTTTATTTTGTGGGTTTCCACCATGTGCTAAGTATAGTACTTTCATATCTACATTATTATCTCTCTGATTACTTACAGCATTCTATGATGAACATTTCACAGGTGAGTGCACTAGCAGTCACAGATGCTAAATACATTTCCCAAATTAACACTACAATTAGATGGTGAACTTGGGTTTGAATCTCTTTTCTGTTGGGTAACAGATAACACCCACCATATTGACCTGGTCACTGCAAATGATTCTTGTACTGCTGTGTTAGGCAGGCTGTTGGCATAGCAATGAAAATAAGATAGAGACACTATGACTTAAAGGTTTATAGACACCACAACTTAAAGGGGAATTGGAAAACACCATGTATCCCCTCACCCAGTTTCTGATAAAGACATACCCTGTTGTGACTGGCTGGCCAGCTCTAGCTGCCAGTTCTCATGAGATAAGGAAATAGGTCTTAGATATAAACTCTGAAGATCCAGGGAGTGGGAGTGTCTCTCTTTCCAGATACTCCACTACATTCCTCTTTAGACTATGGTGCTTTCTCTTTCACTTTTGCGATGCTCTTAGCTTTGCAACTGAGGTTTCCAGCTCTTTATTTCTATACTGAGTTTAGGAAAAGAACCCATGGGTGGGCACAGTGGCACATACCTATAATTCCAGTTATCTAGGAGGCTGAGGCAGGAGGATTATTATGAAATCAACCCTACAGCAACCCAATACAGCAAAACTCCGTCTTCAAAATCAAAATGTATCTTATAGTGCACACCTATTTATGAATATAAGTATAGGACATATTTACAGTTTTGAAATTATAAATATTATGGCACAAAATTATAACTTATAGAGGAAGTTAATAAGAAATATAGTTTAAATGTTACAGTACAGCTTTAAAAACTTTTTTTATGGAACTTGTGCAATATTTTATATTCTCTAGACCTTTCTACATAATTGTAGTCATTTTTGTATCACTCTCTTTAATGCCTTCATTTTTATTCACTAGTAATCATATTTCTAATTTGTTAAATGTTTTTAAATGCATAATCAAAGAGAATTGTGCATTAATTGTTCATTCTGAGAATATTAAATTTTCCATAAAATTTAATGGAAAAATATTCCATAAAATTTAATGGAAAAATGTGGCACCTTTCATAGAAAACACTGCAGGTTTCATTCTTCCCAATGCTATATAGGAGACCCAGCATTTGTACAGAGACATTTCATACCTATTAGCAGAATGAAATGCCCAGTGATTAGAATGGTGCTACCTGCATGTAGAGGAAATGCCTATTCTGAACACTGGACTTTCTTTCATATGTAAACTTTCTTACAAATTTTATGAAAATGAATATCACACTTAGGTATCAATTTTTTTTTTATTTCTAGAAGGGCCAATTATACTACATAATTTTGTGAGAGCACTAGAAAATCCATTATATATGTATACTATATATGAGATATAAAAATGAACTCAATTGATGAAATTCTAGCAATGGAAATCTCCTTATTTATTTCCTTAGAAGTGCCCTTAGCCTATGGAGAATACAATAGTACCATGATTATCTTGAAATTCATTGTTCTTTGAAAAGTGAAGTGAAACAATTCATCATGATAAATTAGGACCTGGGAAGTATCTCAGCAAAATGAAGTACTGCTGAGATATTAGATTTTGATGTTTTAGGAAACATATAAATAATATAGAGAAGACAAAACCATTTTTTGGCTATAAATTATAAATGGTTTGCTAATAATATTAAAGTTGAATACATGCGAGAATTATGAAACATATAAATAGGCTCCTCATATGAACTTATAACAAATTTGTGGAAATTAAATCATTTCAGTGATACTGAAGTTTTTATTACATGCTAAGTATAGAAAGATATTTGAATTTACTACATTGTTGTGTTAAAATTTTATGTCAACATAAATAAATGATGCAGATATGAGCTGATATGTAGAAGAGAATGCAAAGTTTGCTTATGAATATGGTATTGGATTCATCTCATGAAATTTTATGATCTGAAAATCACCTGAAAGTTTTAAAAGATAGTCATCATGTTTTCTTAATAAGAGAATAACTATCTATGGACACACACACAACTGTACCTATATAAAAATATAAAGAACTGAAATCTAATAGTCTTGGATTCTACTAGAAAACATGTGTTTGGATTTATCATTTATCTGCTATTAATTTTTATCTCAGGCTATAGGAAAATGGCAAAATAAAAAAAAGAGAGAGAGAATGATGGCAAGTTTATGTGTATGTAAGTTTTATGTAATTCCTTAAAAAGGAGTTAATCAATAAACCAACATATCAAAGTATATGAGGGCAGCAGACAAACTTTATTGTACTTAGTAATTCCCAATAAGTATCTCCCTGATCTGTTAAATGCTGAATTTGTATAGTGCTATGAGGAAGGTTAGAGTAAGGCCCATTAAGAACTTAACATTCTTCTTGGCCAAAGGCAGAACTAGCTACAATGTCAATGATCAGTTCACTCAGACTTTGTAATCTAGCCTTATTTGGAAAGGAAACAAAATATCTTGAAATGACCTGAAATATTTCTGTGATTTCTAGGCATATGGTTTATCCAATATGGTTCATTTTATGGGCTTTATTTGAGAGCAATGAAAGAAATTGTTATTAATGTCATTATTTCCATCTGTTATGATTTGGATTTAAAATGTCCTCCAAGACCTCATGTGTTGTCAATACGGCCAGGTTTGGAGGTAGATTATGGATGAATGACATGGGGCACTGGGGACATGGCCTTGGGGACTCTATCTGTCCCTGCTTCCCTCCTGTCTAGTTTTCTCCTGCTTCCCACTGCTTTAAGGTGAGAGTGCCTTTCCCTTCTCCATCATACTCTAACACCCTACCACCAGGCTGTTCCTTCTGTGAGCTGACTGAAATCTTGAGCCCTAAAATAAATTTTCTTCCTCTAAGCTGTGCTTGTTAGGTATTTTGGTCACGGTGATGAAAAAGCAAACTAAAACAGAAATTGGTACAGAGAAGTGAGGTCTGTGCTGTGACAAACCTGATGATGCTGTTCAAAAAGCTTTGAAACTGGGTTGTGGGAAGAATTTGGACAGGTTTGAAGACACAGGCTGGAAAAGCCTCAGAATGTTGTAAACAGAGCTTAATGGGCAATTCTGGTGGGAGCTCATAAGTCCAGAATGCTGACAGAAATGTGGATAGTAAAGACTGTGCCCATTAGGTTTCAGAGGGCAAGGAGTACAGCATTAGGGAATGGTTTAGAGCTCATTTGTACTACATCCTGGCAAAGAACTTTTTTACATTTTCCCCTTGTCCTGAGACTTTCTGTGAGCATGAATTTAAAGTTCACTTACTAATAAAGCTGGTAGGAGAAATGTCAAAGCAGCAGATTATTTAGAGAGTGACACGGTTATTGTTGTTGGCTTTTATCCAGGTTGACTGTGAGAATCAGGAGCAGAAAGGAGAGCAGAAATATTTTTTAAAATTTGTAGTTTGAGCCAGGCATGGTGGCGCATGCTTATAATCTCAGTACTTGGGAGGCTGAGATAGGAGGATTACAGGTTTGCAGCTAGGCCCAGCAATCTTGTGAGGCCCTCTGCAACTTAGTGAGACTCTGTTCCAGAATAAAATATAAATATATATGGCTGGGTGTGTAGCTTGGAGGTAGAATATTCCTGTCCTCGGTAACAGACACACACACTTCTTTGACCAAGTTACAATTTGTGTGTGTGTGTGTGTGTGTGTGTGTGTGTGTGTGTGTGTGTGAGAGAGAGAGAGAGAGAGAGAGAGAGAGAGAGAGAGAGAGAGAGACAGAGACAGAGAGACAGAGAGAGAGAGAGACAGAGAGACAGAGAGACAGAGAGACAGAGAGAGATTGGGGCCAAGAAATATGTGGTTGTTGAAGAGAAGCACTTTGCATAAAGATAAAAGAAAGAATGCAGTGAAGAAAGTTCAGGAATTACTAAGACCCTGCCTATTGCAGGCTCAAGAGTATAACACGGAAAGTTGTTCGAAAAAATTTGCTTTGAGAAGTTATCTGGTGCTCTGCTCTCATGAAAGTGCCTAAGACATTATTTCCCTGTGTTGAGCCATCTAGGTACTCAGAGGCCATTGCGTCCCTATTCAAGAGGGCCCAGCTGCTGCTTGGTATTGTCCCTGTGGTGCTGTTTCTACAGAAATCCAGGCTGCTAGAGGGGCATTCTACCTCTGATTTACACCCCCAGTCCTGTTTTTTATTCTTTATTTTGAAACAGGTTCTCACTAAGTTGCAGAAGACCTAAGTAGCTGAGGCAGGCCGCGAACCCAGATCCTCTGGTCTCAGCCTCCCAAGTACTGGGATTACAAGCATGTGCCACCACACCCAGCTCTTTCATTTCTTGAATGTCATTTTTCTCACTCATTGACATCCTAAGAATAATTTCTTGATTTACTCTTTGTGGAAGAGCTTGATGAGTTTGCTTAAAAGCAAATGACCAATTATTTAATTTTATAATGAAGTGTTGCTATTAAAGATGTAATTGAAATATATTTAGTGAATGTAAGTTTTCAATTAATTACTCAATCCACACAATTAAACAAACTACTCTGTTCATTTTTAAGTACCCTCTGTTCCAAAGTCACCCTTCACTACTCTCGTGAAACTCCTTTCTCTGAGTCACCAGTAACTTTCATGTTTCCAAGGCCAATGGGTACTTTGCTGTCATCTTATTCAATAGCTCAGCAGCAATGACACTTCTTCACTCTTCTTCTCCTGAAACTCTGTCAAATAAATGATTGTAAATTCAAGGATGAGCTCAGGAGAATGATTCCCAGGAAACCTGTTATAGTAGTTGACTCTGGAGAGAGAAATAGGTGTGGTGGAGTTACTATTCACTGGAGAGTCTTTTATTCCTTTTTGCATTTGGGACATCTGTATGTTGAATTTACTCAAGAAAATAATTTCTTTTTAAAAATGGGTACAGGCTATACAGATAAAATCATTTCCTGAAACAATATGGTTTAATTTTTGTACAGTATGTAGTTTAGTCATTATATAGCAGAAATAAAATATAAATACATCAATTTTAAGATTTGTGTTGCTCTCATGCTTCAAATGATTCTTCAATTATGTGTATAACAATTTGTTTCTCTATATTCTTTTTTAAAGACCTGTGTATTTTATTTTATGTAAATATCTAAAACTCAAATTTTTAAAAGCAAAAACAAAATATACAACAACAACAAAGCAGGGGAAAGTGAGAATAAAAAATGCAGATGACCGATCCTATAGCAGGAAGTTGAAATGTGCTTTCAGCCAGCCAAAGCTAGAAGGAAAACATGACCACTGCCTGACTCTTTTTGTGGTGCAGAGGATTGAACTCAGAGGTATTCTACCTCCAAGCTACACTCCCAATGCTGTTTTATTTGGAAACAGGGTCTCGCTTAATTGCCAAAAGCCTTGCTAAGTTGCTGAGGTTGGCTTTGAACCAGTGATTCTACTGTCTTACCCTCCCAAGTACGGGGGTTACTGTACTGCACCACCACACCTGGCTCCTATATCTATATTGAGTGTTTGTCATTTCTTAACTTTATTTTTCTTTTCTTTTATTTTTATTCAGTACTGGTGATTAAACCCAGGGGAGCTCTACCACTGAGCTACATTCCCAGCCCCTATTATTTTTTATTTTGAGACAAAGTCTCTCTATATTGCCCAGATTGGCCTTGAACTTGCAATTATCCTGCCTCAGCATCTAGAATAGTTGAGATTATACACATGCATCATGTCTTGTTCTTGTCCTTTTCTAAGCATTAGACTTTGTCTAATGAAAAAAGCATCTTAATAGGAGTAGTCTGGGCTTGATATTGTGCTTCAGTAATGACACTGGAGACACTATGTCTGTCCTTGTTTCTATGACAATATTCTTTTTTTATTTTTATTTTTAATTTTGGTACTGGGGATTGAACCCAGGCATATTCTACCTCCAAGCTATGCCCCCAACCCTATTCTATTTTAAAACAGGTCTTGCTAAGTTGCTGAGGCTGGCCTCAAATCTGAAATTCTTCTGTCTCAACTTCCCAACTACTAGAATTACAAGCATGACATCCAACTCTATGACACTATTCTTATCATGTCTTTTACTATTATGTTTGTTGCCTGGTAGACACCATGGCTTCCTGCTCCATCTCCAGGCCTTGTGTCTACAGGAAAAGATAAGAGAAAATGATAAACACATATTGCCAAACGGATTCCTTTAAAAAAAAAAAAAAAAACTTTTGGAAACACCACCGAATAAGTTCCACTTATGTTCCTTTGCTAGTTTCATATGGTTTTCTCTTGACACAAAGATGACTAGAAAGATGAATTCTCTTTGCTGGGCAGAGCTCTCCTCCCATGCAAAGAGTGCTCTACTATTAAAAAAGGCTTTCTAGGTTGGCAGTGAGTTTCTTATTATCAGTTCATTCATTTATTCATCAAATATGTATTGAAAGCCCACTATGTAACAAAAATTTTTCTGGATCCTGGCGATAGGACAGGAAGCAAAACAAAGTTCTGCTCTTAAGGAACTTTCGTCTTCTTAGGTAGAATTATCATGTTTGTGGGTTAAAAATGGTTGAACATTAGCAGTTTCATATGATTTAACTTATTAATGGATAAGTAAGCACTTTACTTGCTATTCACAAAGAACTATTTGGTATAATGCTTCTTTGTAGTAGAACCTAGAAGGCATTTTTACTTACAAAGCAGGCTATCATGTGTGGTAGGTTACAGGAGACATGTCCAAACTAAACCAGGTAAAATGTCTTACAAGGAAACATTTCCAGGAGTAGTTAATCAGGACTCCAGGGAGTAGTAATCAGTAGTGAGAGTTTATGGAACTTTATACTAGTAATCCTTACTAATATTCCTTAGCTTTTATATCACAGTTCCATCTAACTAGGAACGGGGGCAATGACTTCATTTTGCTATAGTCTCTCTGATCATGAGTCTTTATATTAGCATGTATGCCTTTACCATTTCATGCCACTGCTTATGGGGAAATTTTACCTCATTTCTTCAGGAGGTAAAAAGGACAAAAGTTAAGCAAAATATGCAACTACAGTTTAGAAAGATTACGTGATGTATGCAAGTTCTCAGGACTAGTGATGGACAGGCGTGAAGAATGTGTGTGACTTGCAGCCAGGTGCCTTTTCCAGAAGTGTTTGATCACATTAAGAACACAGAAGCTCTTTGTTGAGAAATTTGCATTGAAAAAGTTTGTATTTGCATTTATGTGAGCAGATTCTAAATAAGAAAGAAAAGAGAACTTGACGCACCTTGCAGGAAATAAAAATCTCTCTTTAATTAAAATAAAAAAAATATGTTTATACTGGGGAGGCTATGTTTATACAGGAAGATCTGATTTGAAGCCAGCCCCAGCAATTTAATGAGACTCAGCAACTTAGTGAGACCCTATTTCACATATTAATAAATAAATAAATAAATAAGAGATGAATGAATGACTCAATAGGGCTGGGTGGGGTATATCTCAGAGGTAGAACACTCTTAGGTTTAATCCACTCTTAGGCTTAATCTTGAGAGTCTTCTATGTCAGAATAGTTGTTAAAGTTAGATATTCATCTGTAGTTTTAATTCTATATTCCCTGGTTTTAAAAAGAATATACTGTGAAAACTGAATGGTTCAGACACTTTATGGAAGTAAGTGGCTGTCTCCTGACCATGCCCCCCAGTCTCCATTCCCAGCCCCATAGTCAATGTTTTTAAAAGACACCTATTTTTTAAGTTTCTGGTTATCGGCTTCATAACCACAAGTACCTCTGTTTTTTGGTCCATGTGTCAACCTAAGGAAAATAAAGTCACTGTAAAAGAATTGAGCCACGAATCACCTATAGTCTATCTTTACTCTTTCTTCTCTTCTGCTCAGCGCTAGGGTTAGCTTATTTTAATTATTATATTGGTTAGCTTTGTTAACTTTAAATAACGAACTTATGTTTATCATTCCATTTATTGTAGTCTGTATCTCCATTCCTTGCTCTATGAGAATGTGTAAATGCAGTAACCTGCCTCTTTTTTCCTTCCATGCCTCCCTTCTCAACAGCTTCTTCCTAGCAGCTATAATTATAGTATTTTTTCTTAAATATTGTTAACACTCACATAATGTTCTACTACCATAATCAAGATTTTTATACTTACTGATTGGTTGACTTGAGAAGTTATCAACTTGTAAACAGCATTTTTATTATTATGAATATGTAAATATCATCCACCAGCTTGAGTAGTATTGTATTCCCTTTGGTACTGGCCTCTTTCCTGACAAGGTCAAATAGATTCACCTTTCTTATACTTTATTACAAGGATAAAAGTCATATTTTGCCAGGTGTGGTGGCACATGCTTGTAATCCCGGCTGAGATAGGAGGATCTGGGTTTGCAGCCCACCTCAGCTATCTGCAACTTAGTGAGACCCTGTTTTAAAATAAAGAATAAAAAATAGGACTGAGGGTATAGCTCGGAGGTGGAATGCTCCTGGATTCAATCCCCAGTACTGAAAAAAAAAGTCATATTTTTGTGTTTGTTTGAACTGTAATTTTCTTGTGAAGGTTTAGTTTGGCACTAATGGAGAAATTTCTGATTGCTTATTTTATAACAACAATACAATGTTTATAATGTGTCCTCAATTACTTCTATGTGGTACATTATACTATTATACTCTATTTTTTGCTGGAGAACATCCTCCTGACTAGTTTACCATTCCAAGCCAATTTTACTCAGTGACCTGAACAGCCATTTTAGAATTTTAGAACTGTTTTCCTCAACTGGATTCCTATCTTACTTAAAAAATTCTGTTGAAGAAGGCTTGTTTTTCTCTTGTCAGAATCTAGGTTATTTTTTTTTTTTTTTTTTTTTTACAATTCATAATTTGCTTTTATTTGGGTTTTAGGATATGATACTTTTTTTTTTTTTTTGGTACTAGGGATCGAACCCAGGGACATTCTTCTGCTATACCCCCAGTCCTATTTTTCATTCTTTATTTTGAAACAGGGTCTCACTAAGTTGTGGAGGGACTCACTAAGTAGCTAAGGCTGGCCACGAAACTGCGATCCTGTCTCAGCCTCCCAAGTACTGGGATTAGAAGTGTGGGCCACCATGACTGGCTAGAATATGATACATTTAAAAAAGGAAGCATGGTACTAAACATTGGTGAGGTGAGGTGTGATTCTTTATCTGTGGTATTTGGAGAAATATCTGTGGTGGCCTTTGCCATTGATGTCTGGGAGGAGACATGTCTATTTGCTTTTCCTTCATTAGAAAATTCATCAGTTATTTCACTCAGATAATTACAAAATGGAACATAAATAATTAATGAAGAATTTAATAGCTATTATGAGCTACACATCTGTTTGCTAGGGTTCACTATTTTGCCTAAGACAGTTTACATATATTTTCTTCATTCCTTCCATAACCCTGGATGGTAGATATCTCTATATCTCTATTTCATAGATGAAAAAATAGACTTAGAAGATATATATATATATATATATATATATATATATATATATATGTATAGTGTTTAGGAAGTGGACAACCCAAGATTAAACCTATATCTGACATGCTCTTTCTTATAGGAAAACTGCTTTTCCTAATAACTTTTGCTGGGAATTGGTGCAAAAAAGGCAATTCCTTTACCTCTCTCAATGTGCAGAAATATTGAAGCATTTGAGTAATTTCCAACTGATTTAATCATACCTCTAAAGTAATCTAAGTGTTTCTAACTAGTATGGATCATTGGTAAAAGTCATTTGGAAACAAAATGATGTTGGTTTAACTTTAAAAACGCATAGATCAGAGTTGGTAGATTTTGATCTTGTTAAAAATCACAACAGGATCTTTAAATACAATTTCAAGTGAAATTATCAGGTCAGATCTTAGTTTTTAGACTTCCAATAATATTTTTATTCAGATCTTTATATGAAGACATCAGACAAAAAAAAATTGAAAAGTATTGGATTTCTTCTGTAATAAAGAGGCACAAAAAAGAAAAAGTAGCTCTTTTTCATGTTTAAAACCCATGTATTACATGCAAGATAATTTTAATGGAGTTCTTGCTATAAGAGAACTTAAGGATTTCCTCTAGATCAATGATTATAAGTATAAAGAAATAAAGATATCTACTGGCTCCACATTTGGAAAAAATATGAAATATTATTATGGAAAGTGTGTGAATATAGTGAATGTAGTTATATTATTCATATACTGGCCTTGCAAGTATTGTGCTTTGACAAAGTTGTAGGTAATAATGGACTCAAGGAAAAGAATCTGTGTTCTGCTATTTCTTGTTTTAGCTTGGAAAGATTAAGCCCCAAATAAGCCTACCAGATGGAGTTTCTAGAGAATAAGCACGGTCCCTTGATTTTTGACATTGTTTCCCCAGCAGGTATCACTGCAGTTGTTGTTAGATTATGTCTTTAGGTCATCACCAACTCAGTTTCCCATTCATAGTGACCTTGGTCTAGGTTGCTATGACAACAGAATGGTACTTATAACAAAGTGGCTAGTTAAAGCTAAGTGTATAAGCAGTGTGAAGCACTTGTAGAAATGTTACCTATTGAATTTTGAGAGCTTCCAGCTGTTAACATAATTCTAATGAAACTTATTGAAATTCAGATTGCTTCCAGGAATGAATTACTTGAACCAAGGATGTATGTATCCTATAAATATGGTATAGACAAAGCTCAGTATTTAAAGTTGTTATTGTAACTTAGACTCTAGTACTTTCATGGCACAGGTTATGGCGTATTTTCCTATCTAAATGAATTCTATCTAAACTTTCTGCCCACAGTGAACCTGTGATATAGATTGTGAACCTCTCTTTTTCCTTCTATATGTGGCCGTCTCATAGTTTGAGTGTTTGTCTCATAGTTTTTTTGTTTGTTTTTGGCACTCGGGATTGAACACAGGGGTATTCTACTTTTGAGCTACACCCCCAGCCTGATTTTTTTTCTTATTTGGAAACAAGGTCTCACTAGGTTAAAGAGAGTCTCACTGTTTGCTGAGGCTGTGCTCGAATCTGTGATCCTCTAGTCTCAGTCTCCCAAGTACTGGGATTACAGGTGTGGGTCACCACGCCCAGCTCTTGTCTCATAGTTTGAATATCATGGAGTTATTTATCCAGTTATGGATAATTTCATACCATGTCATGTCCTGAAGCAGAGCTGTCATTTAAAAGTTAAAACACGCTGCTTCCCACTCTTCCCAGCCTGCTGTTTGGGCTTCTTCCGTCTAGAATCTGCTGGGTCGGCATGACAAGGAAGATAAGATGAAGGCCAACACTGAGAAAGTTACAAACCTTAAAACTTAGAAGGCCAAGATCCTGGGAAGAGCTGAGAAAACCATAATCCTCTCACGGAGATGTTGACAAAGCCCGGGCTATTGGCCTGGGAACTAGCAACTCAGATAAGGAAGACCAGATAGGACAAACCCTATTTAAGATCCCATGGGGGGTGGGGGGTAGAGGGTGGTCAGCACTCTGCCCCATTGTGTTCTCCTTGTAGGTGTGATGCTTTTCTCTCTCCCCAACCCCATCTCTTTGAGACAGCATGCTGTTACTCTTGCTTTCATAATAAATCTTTTTTGCCCTGCACTTAAATTCTAACTGCTTGTTCCTGGCTCTTTATTTCCTGGCCCATGACATCTATCTGGGCTGAGGATGATGTAGGATAGAAGAAACAAGTAGGTAGAAAGGAGACAAATGGGAAGGAAAAATAAAATATCACTTTTAATATAAAAAACCTGGGACTGAAGCACTTCGGCCTCTACTTCACAAACGGGTTCTCTTTCCCAGAATTGAAATTTCCCAAATTCCAGGAAAATCTATATAATTGCTCTGTGCATTGATAATGATAACTTAGGACAGTTTCCAGCTTATCTGTCAATCAGCTAATGAGGACTCCAATCAACCTAAGGACCCTAGAGTTGACCAGACTACTCGACTACCGTAAACCGCCTAGGGGACTACCGGACTGAGATCATCCTCACATACCTCCTCTAGCCCACCCCTCACAAAAGTCCCCCCAAAAAGACAGCCCTGAACTCCCCAAAATGCCCTTCCTCATCTTGAGATGGCCCTCATTCTCTCTTGAATGTGTATTTCTTCCTTTTTTTCCCTTTTCCCCAAATAAACCTCTGTCCACGTCTCTGACTGGTGTGTGCTGAAATTCCTTTCTGTCACGTTAGCCAAGAACCCTGCAGATCCTGAGTTCCTGAGCTGAGGACTCACCCCAACAAGAACACACTCATGGTGACCACTGAAACTGTAACATTGTGATAATTCCTGGGGCCATCATTACTGAATTGTCAATACATTTAACTACTTAAGTAATTTATAAAGCATTCCTAATACATGAAGTTATGACAGTAATCAAGTTATGATTCTATCCTCTGGGAGATTTTGGTTCTATTCTTTATCTTCCCCAAGTTGTAAGAGGGGAAAATGAGGAAAAGAAAGGAAGAGGTGAGGGGAGAGAAGAGGAAAGGATGGGAGAGGAGGGGAGCAGGGAGGAGGAGACAGGAAAGGACTGGATCAAGTGTTTGTGGCCAAAGCCAAGAATTTTACTGTAACTTCGTAGACCCAGATCCTGATTTTTTGGAAGTTTTAAAGTCCCAGAATGGTTAAACCATTCATTGAAAGGATGTGGCCTCCTTCTTGTCTCATAGAGCCATTTCTTATTTCCTTCTTTCCTTCCTTCCTTCCTTCCTTCCTTCCTTCCTTCCTTCCTTCCTTCCTTCCTTCCTTCCTTCCTTCCTTCCTTCTTTCGTTCTTCTTTCTGTGATACTGGAGATTGAATCCAAGGGCTTACACCACAGCCCTATTTTATTTTATTTTTTTAAAAACAGGGTTTTGCTAGATTGCCGAGGCTGTCCTGGAACCTGTGATCCTCCTATCTCAAGTACTGGAATTACAGGTGTGTGCCACCATGCTCTGCTCACATATGCTTTGGGGTCAGCTCTCTTTATCTTTTCTTCTTTTCTGTTCTCCCATGTATTACCAGTTTAGCAAGTAAGACATCTGCTGTGGCTTAACTGTTTCTATTGAAACTCATGCTGAAAATTCATCCTAATTGTAAGGTAATAGGAGGGTACAAAGTTACTGACTTATCAGCCTAAAGAACACTGGGCCACATAAACTTTTATTCCTTATAAATTACCAGGTTTCAGATATTTAATTACAACAACAGAAAAATAACCAAGACAACATCATATCTGGGATTAACTTTCCTTTAGAAGAAAGCAGAGGATTATATATTGAATAATATTTTTAGCATTTTATGTGTGGGGTGTGTGTGTGTGTGTGTGTGTGTGTGTGTGTGTGTGTGTGTATTTGTGGTACTAGGGATTGAACGTAGGGGAGTTCTACCTTTGACTTACACCCCAGACCTTTTTATTTTGAAACTGGGTCTTGCTAGATTGCTGAGACTTTCACTAAATTGCTGAGGCTGGTCTCAAACCTGTGACTCTCCTGTTTCAACCTCCCAAGTATTTGGATTACAGGCATGTACAAACAACCATACCAGGTTACCATCTTGCTATAGATTTTTTTTTTTTTTTTTTTTTTTTTTTGTGGTACTAGGGATTGAACTCAGGGGCGTTCTACCTCCGAGCTATACCCCCAGTCCTATTTTTTATTCTTTATTTTGAAACCGGGTCTCACTAAGTTTCGGAGTGCCTCACTAGGTAGCTGAGGCTGGCCTCGAACCCGGATCCTCTGGTCTCAGCCTCCCGAATGCTGGGATTAGCTATAGATATTTTTAAAGATTACAATTATTTTCTTTTCTTGATATACCTAAAGAAATGTGAGTAAAAATGAAAAAAAAATGAATGACATCAATTGGAGTTATTTCCTGTAAATGGAGTCCCATTTCCTGTAATGCATGCTAAATTTCAAATGATCTCCTCTATGGGAGAAACATCTCAAACTAATTTTCTTCATTTGCCTGACCAAAAAAAAAAAAAAAAAAGATAAACTTTTCTTTTGAGTGCTAATACAAAGGAAATCTTGCTTTAGTTTTCAACCCAGTAAATACACAGTGACTCACTAATTTGAATGAAACTGGTACCAGGAATCAGTCTAAGCTTTGCACACTGGATTTTCTGTACATAACCTGTCAATAGTAAGCAGTGAAACCAAATTAGAACTAAACTACTTTTAGTAAAAATGGAGGATTTATTGGAATGATACTTCAATAGTGCATACAAGCTGAACAAGAACCCCTGAAGCCTGACAATACTAAGACAACCCAGGACTTTAACCCCAATACTTATTCCATACTTATTCCAGGTGCACATTCACCTGTGCAGGGGGAGAAGAAAGTCCTATTACAACCTAAGTAGGACAATTGTTCTGCCCTGGGCAGATAAAAACATATCTGACAGAGGGGTTTTGTTTATATTTAGGAAAACTGTTCTTATATTTATTAATGTCTTAAATAACATCATTTTATAAGTTTTATTGTACGGTACAAAACTAATCTTTTTGTAGAAAATGCAAGTTTAACTTTTTAAATAGACACAATCTCTTTTGCTTTGTATCCCAAATGTATTTGCGTACATTTATTTATAATGCATGCAAGAGGGTCATTTGCCAAACCACACTATTCTCATCTGCCTTCTTGGCTCCATCTGTCTTTTCTTTCAATGAGAATCCTGTCCATGTTAAAATAGATCATTTCTTGAGGCCCTAATTATTTACAAGAGGGAGCACAGCTGTGAATTCATCACTGTGCTTGAAGCTTTCATGCATTATTTTGTAAGTGCACACTTATATAGTGGTACCTGCCATGTAGACAAAATAATGGTCAGTGTTGCTGGATTCTATTATGGAGCCAACAAGGCAAATTTATAAAATGATTTTATTTAAGACACTGGTCACATTGAGTGATCAATTTAAAGAATATTGCTATCTTAATAATATCAAGCCTTCTGACTTTTAAATTTTATTGGTGAATTGTAATTATACAACGTACTGAGATTCAAAGTGATACATTTATATGTGCACATATATGTTTTCTGGAGGGATACAATTGTGTTTCTCTCCAGATCCCACCCTGCTCTGCTCTTTCCCCTCCCTGTATGTATTAGTGACATTGATAGTGATACCTGTGTTCACAAATGAAGTCTTTTGACACTTGAACCTGAATGTCTTTCTGTTTATTTGGATATTTAATTTATTTAAAAAATACATTGATGTGCATATTTTTGTATGATCATCAGATGTAGTAAAGTGTGTTTTTTGTTTTATTTTTGCTGCATAGTTGTTCTATCATGACTATTGTGCCACAGGTTTTCATGCATGTTTTTCATGTAATATGAAAAACAACTATAACAGCCTCAAGTCTGGCCTCTCTCCGAGCGAGCGCAGCTGCCTGCAGTGTACTGTGGCTCGACACCCCCGGCCTCTGGGACCTCGCTGATGGAGTCCACGCAGAGGCCAGACATGCTAGATTCCTGGTGTTGGGCTTAAACTGTAGTGTCTTACTCTTACTGTTGTTTTATGTTGGAAACAGTTGTAAAACAAAAGTGTCTAACTTTATTTAAGGAAAGGATTTTAATTTGTGCTAATGGAGGGTAGAAACGTTCAACACATCTTCAACCAAATCTGCTTGCTGTAGCAGTAACCTCAAGTAGTTACAACTTGACCTTGAGAAAAAACTGAAACCTTTGTGCCTAAAACTAACAGCTCAAGTTGAAGTAGGGTGGACAGGAGACGAGAGATCTTTCTGTTCAACAGAATGAATGTGAAGAAAATTCCAACTGCTAAATAAAATTTCCACAAATTAAAAAAAAAATACATTGAAATTGGGGATATACGTTTTACATTTTGGGGGTACAAGTATTGTGTTTCTTTTATTGAGGTTATACCTAAGTATTATGTTATTTTGTGATATTGTAGAGGAACAATTTAATTACTGAATAGTTTAATTATTAATTTAATTTTAGAATGTTTATTGTTAATGTATAATTTTCATACTGATTTTGTATCCTGTGGTGCCAAGTATTTTTGCAAGTCAAAACTATAATATACTTTCTCTACTCATGAGTTATTTCATTCTGTTCTGTACAGAATATAAATTTGTTCAATAAAAAATGAACTCTATCAGATTTTCTACATGTTGAAGTATCCCAAAGAGTAATTATAGGATTTCAAATTAAATCTTGCACACTGCTCAGCTTGTCATTGTATAATTTGTTCAGTTCATCCTCTGCTTTTAAAAAATAAATTTCAAACTCTTATCTTATTGCAAGCTTTATTTTCAAGAACTTCAAATCATGAGAAACTTCAGAAGTGAAACTTTTTTGCTGCCATATGCAGTGAGTAGTCTCATGAAAATTTATTGTTGATTTCTGAAAATGCAACTAAAATTTAGAGGCTTATTAAATTTTCAATACCACAATAGGACAGGTGAAATGATTTTTCCCCAAACATTTCTAAAATCCAATCAATAGCAGATAAAGAGACGAATATTGCTATGCTGAAATGGTTTTGGTATTCAGCATCAACTTTGTCTTAAAAACATCACAGTTCAGTAGCAACGCATAAATTAAAATATCTTATGTTTTGACAATTACAACTTTATTCCAATTTTTAGAATATCGCAGCCTCTTTGCATTCTGCATTAACTATGCACTAATTATGTTAAGTGTTGGATTGTAAAGGACTTATAGGACTTAAACACTATATTCACTCAACACTACAACAAAAGCAAGAGAAGAATACACCTAGATAGGTCAGAAGCAATCTCAGGTTCTGGATTCTTTGTTCTCACTCTACTGGGCTACATAGGGTGCTCTTTGTCCCCAGTTTTTGAGTGATCACCTGTATGTGTGTGAAACTTTGAGTATAGGAGGCCCAAAGTCTGCTTGCAGTGAGCTGGTAACCCTCAGTAAAGGCCTTTTATAATAAATTGTTCTTTATTTGGGTTACAGTACATCTTTTACACCAGTGATAAAGTAGGCAAATCAGTAATATGCAAAGTATTATTTTTGTAATAACTCAGTTGTGGTTATCTATTTAAAAAGATAGTTGAAAGCTGAGTGTGGTGGTGTACATCTGTAATACTGTAATACTAGTTCTTGCAGGTTCAAGGACATTCTCAGCTATGAGACTCTTAACAACCTAGAGAGAACCTGTTTCAAAACCAAAAAAATGAAGAATAAAAAAAAGGCTAAGGGTGTAGCTTGGAGGTAGAATGGCCCTGGGTTCAACACACACACACACACACACACACACACACACACACACACACACACAAAGATAACCATCCTATAATTCCTGTACATGCCATTTTTTTTTGTTTTTATATCAGTTTAACAATTACCATTTTTGTCCATTGTAATCTGTAATCTGGATTCTGTGATAAATTTGTGCTGATTGATTTAAAACCATATGAATTAACTGATTTCTAATTAAGTCTAAATCCTCTTCAGGAACTGAGGAGGTTTGAACTCAATTACTAAGTACAGTTGATCATCTACATCTGTATTATTGTAGGTCTCACTGATAACTCAAAATGACCTCACCCATTTGCAATATGATATAGGTATTGGGTATTGTTATGGAACATCTCATAAATTAAGAGTGCAGTGTTCATTGTCCTTTCTCAGCAGATAGGACTTTTTTTCCTATATATATCCTGGGATACAAATCAAAGGCTGTGTCTAGATTCAAGGTGTTCTATAGACATAGTCAGATACCTTTCTTCATCTCACAGGACTGAGTCAAAATAGATTCTCAGTGGGAGAGGTCTTTTAAGAGGGACAATCAACTTCCTGTTAGGAATGTGTAAGTAAAACAACAACAACAACAAAATGTATATCTTATCCCCACAAAGAGTACAATTTAGTATGTCTTATTCTGGTCTATTCATGGTGGCAAAGCAGTTAAAGGGTACAGTTATAACGTATAGGCTTCATTTAGAAACTCTCAGAGAGGGTCTGTAAATGGGCTCACCATGACTATGTATTCAGTGTGCCAGGTAAATGTGCCTGGGATACTTCTTTTTCCATTTACAATGATATAACAAAAACCCATTCTTGAGTTATGGTACAAGCTTTTTCCCATCACTGTCTCAACATGTTGTCTTAAAGTTTATTCCACTTGATAATTTCATTTTCATATCATACTCACTATGTTTTCCTGGAGGGCATGCTCAAGACATTCTATTCTTATATATAGGCATAAGTGACCAAATTACTTTTTTTTTGTATGTGGTGCTGGGGATAGAACCCAGGGTCTTGTGCATGCTAGACAAATCCTCTACTACTGAGGCACACCTCCAGTCCCCAAATTACTTTAAAAAAAATTCTGTGTGCTCTCATATTCCTAAGCATGGCTCCATTTCCTGCAAAGCTCTTTATCTGGTAACCAAATTTTTTTGTTTGTTTGTTTGTTTTTCAAATCTACCATATAAAGCTGGAAGTGGTGGCACATGTTTGTAATCCCATTATTTGGGAGGCTGCGACAGTAGGATCACAGGTTCCCAGCCAGCCTCAGCAACTTAGGCTGTCTACAACTTAGTGAAACCTTGTTTCAAAATAAAAGAGTAAAATAGGACTTGAGGTGTAGCTCAGAGGTAGAATGCCCCTGGGTTCCATCCCTAGTGCCATACACACAAAAAAATCTACCTTGTAGGCTATAACTGTAAGCATATTTTGTACCTCAAAATATTGTGTTCCATGGAAAAATCCAGATAGGTAGTGGTTGTTCCTAAACATGCCTTTGTGGGTACCAGAGACAGCCTCCCATAGACAACCTGTCTAGATGTTTTAGATCCGTATGTACCTACCATATGATCCCTATGGATTCACTGACCTCAATAACCTACATGTTCCTTTTGTCTTTTCTTTACAATTTTCTATCAATAAAAAAAAATAGGGTAAGAAACTGTTTTTACAGTTCACACTATACCAGGCAAGCCACCTTTATAATGTGGGACTTGTGTTAACACTTTACCATCAAATTTATACTTACTAAATGATTATCAACTCCATTACAGAACAGGATATTTGAGGGTTGAATTTGGGGAAGAAATTTCTGTAAATAATGCCCCAGAAAGGATCCACAATAGCAAATGAAACTTTTAAATGAGAGCCAAAAATACAGAGCCATTTAGTGCTGCTCCATTTAACTGCCATGCAGGTCTGTGTTATTTCATTGAACCATATGTCTTAGTCACTCCCATAATGTTGGTGTCCACATCTGCTGGCTCCCAGGTAACAGTATTTTGGTTTAGTAACAGTGAGGCTTTACCAAAGAGCATCACTCTTAGGGACGTCTGAGTGTGAATGCAGAGAGAAAATTTTTTACCCTCAGCCCATCTTGAAGCAACAAAGATACACTTGACTTTCTGTTTTGAAGAATCTGTTTGTGAGCTCCTGCAGCCTCAACCCTCACTTCACTTTTCTTTCTATTGGTCACTAAGTTCAACTCAAACCTGGCCTTCTCTAAGTAGACAAATTGGTTAAGATATGGAGTGGGCGTTTATTCCTGGTATATAAAACATCTCAACAATTTTATATTTTTGAACTTAGCATCTGATCTAGGGAAGGTAACATTTTTGTAAGATGCTTGGTCATTAAGTCTAGGCACAGGTGTCTAAGAGCAAAGCTGGGCCGTGACTTGGTTGCCTTAGCATCAGAGTATCCAAAGAACAATTTAAAATAAATATAGCAAATAATATGATTATAAATAACTTTAGCTCTTCAAGATGTGAAGACATTTTCTCTCCCTCCCTCTTTCTTTTGGCCTTTTTTCCCCTCCCTTCCTCTTTCCCTTTTACTTACTGACTTCTTTCTTTTTTTTTTTTATTTTTTAGGGTACTGGGGATTAAACTCAGAGGAATTCCACTCCAAATTAGACCCCCAGCACTTTTTATTTTGAAACAAGGCCTTGCTAAGTTGCTGAGGCTGGCCCTGAACCTGCAATCCTACTGTCCCAGTATCCCAAGTACTAGGATTACAGGTATGCATCACCATGCTGGGCTCCATTTACTGACTTTTAAGACTTCCATCACATGAAATTCCTTAAAGAAAAACAGATACCTCTTCAAGCTGTTCTGCTTTTCACCTTTTCAAGCTGCCAGTGACCTTTAAAGCCTTCATCATAGTACCATGGTTGGAACATTACACACACAGTCTTTATACTGAAGATTGATATTTGGCCAAGTCTATTAAGCTCCTACCTGGATATAAAAAAAAAACCAACTTCTAGCAATAACACAAAAAGAGTATTCAAACTCTAACTCTGGAAGATAGTAACCAGAATGACCAGAATTGAACCCAACAGTTTTCAGATAGTATTCTGACCTTATAAACTTTGATTTTTAATCTTCTAATTTTTGAAAGATAAAGATAGCTTAGGTAAATGGCTACATACAAGTTGAAGATGAGTCCAATCTGCTACAAAAGTCTTCAACCTCACAGCTCAGTCGTGCAGCTCAGGAACCAGAAGTCAAGAAGACATACACAGTTCTCAAAGGCATGCTTTTCATGATCGTGATGCTCCTTGGGCCAGAGGTTCCCCTTACAATCCAGTGGATTCTCTTGAATCAAGCAGACTTTAGTGGACTTCCCAGGACTGCTGGAAGTACAATTTTCAAAGTGTTATGAAACACCAGGAGTGGTGGCACATGCCTGTAATCCCAGTACTTCAGAGGCTGAGACCAGGAGGATCACAGGTTTGTGGTCAGCCTCAGCAACTTAGCAAGACCCTGTTTCAAAATAAGAAACAAAATAGGGCTGAGATGTAACTCAGAGGTAGAATTCCCCTGGGTTCAATCCCCAGTACCCCCAAAACAAAACAAAATGTTAAAAAACAGAATTCTCATACCTAATGAGCAAATATATCAAAGTTTCATTTAAATAATACTGAAGGAACCAGCCTGTTCAAAAGACTATAAGATAAAGCTGTGTCAGTAGGGTCAGTGAAAGAAAAAATAAAGAAACAGAGAAATACAAAATTGGTTAAAGATCTGCAAAACATTTAAGTATTAACTTTGTGTGTCTTCTCTATCAGACAAAAATGATTTGTATTTCTCTTGAATAATGTTCATTTTAATTGTATCAGTTATCTACAAATTAACATTTGGTATTGCAGTATTACAATATGTTATAATATGCATTCTGATCAATAGTAAGTAGTAAATCAAACAAATTTTGTTTCCTTAGAGTCAAAGGTAGGCTTACTAGAAAATCTTTATAAACAGTGAAGGCTGTACAGTTAACTTTTTGTCTTATGAGTTTGAGCTAATTTTTCTTAGCAACCTATAATGCTTCAAGCAAGGCTGTAATAATTTGGTCCTATTCCCTGTCATGAAGCTGGGAAGATGTATACCAATGGTAAAGGAACTGGAATACCTTGGAATACCTTTGGATGGGATTGAGTATCTCTAATTTTATAGAAATTTTATTATTCATGATTTGCCTTTAATATTTTGATGAAACACTATTTAATCAATTTATAGGCTGAGTTTTGTTCACTGAAAATAATATCTACTTCAATTAGGCCTTCATTATATTGTTGGTTGGCTCTTTCATTACTAAACAGATTATAAATTTTACTTGTCATTTCTGCTGTTAAATTGTCCCATTCTTCTTATAAAATAACAAATTTTAGGTCTCAACTTTTAAGTTAAAGTTTCCCAAAATAAGCCTGGTGTGGTAGTACATGTTTGTAATCCCAGTACTTGGGAGGCTGAAAGAGAAGGATCTCACGTTTGAGGCCAACCTCAGCAACTTAGTGAGGCCGTTTAAAATTTTTAAAAAAGAGGGGAGTGAGTTGGGTGTGGTGGCGCACACTTGTAATCCCAGTACTTGGGAGGCTGAAACTAGAGGATACGGGTTTGTGGCCAGCCTCAGCTTACTTAGTGAGGCCCTCTGCAACTTAGTGAGAACCTCTTTCAAATAAAGAATGAAAAATAGGGCTAGGGGGTGTAGCGCCGCAAAAAAAAAAAAAAAAAAGAAGAGTGTGGGAGTATAGCTTGGAGATAGAATGCCCCTAGATTCAATCTCCCCAAAATATTCTAATAATTTTAAATAGAAAAAAAGGAATAAGATCTGTGTAACTTACATTTTATGGTAAGATATATTTTGGGATCATGTTGTTAATAATGCAACTATTATGCATTATTATTATTGCATATTACAGCAGTGTAACAGTGCAGTGATTACCCCTATATTTGTAAATCTAACAAGCCATGAAAAAAAAAAGAAGCAAAACAAGTATATCCCTTTTGCCTTAAGGAAGTCAGCACTCAGCATTCTGGCTTTGCTCACAGAGGTCCCTGAACACTTCCCAGTCCCTATCTCACACTAAAGACAATGGGATGCTTTTAATTTGCAGCTACTTAGCAAATTATTTCACTAATGCCCATTTGTTACCATGGAAACACATGTTCCTGTAGGATTTTTTTTTTTTTTTTAATACATTAAGCTCCATTTGATCTGCTTGTCTTTCTGAATTCTAGTGAGTGGAGGGTCTGAGGCCTCAGAGGTTCATTGTGGTGTGGAACTTTAAGATGAGTGTGCTTGCAATTCACATTTTCTGTGGAAGTCCTTCTAGGCCAAACTTTTGTGCTTTTCAAAGTAGAGATGAGCACTTTCATTAGAAAGAGAATGTGTTATTAATCATTGCTTGACAGCAATTATCTAAGGCACAATGGCTTCCTGTGTCTGGGAGCAAGTCAGACTCTCTTCCCACTGCCAACAGTCACAGAGCAGCCTGGTGTTCAAGCTCCTCTCCAGGCAGAGGAGGCTCAGAGGGGAGGGTTCTGTTCTTTCCTTTTTCTTTTTGGTTCTAGGGATTGAACTCAGGGACATTGTAGTTCTGAGCTATTCTACCAGCCCTTTTATTTTTTATTTGGAATCAGGGTCTCACTAAACTGCTGAGGCTGGCTTCAAACATACAATCCTTCAGCTTCAGCTTCCCAAGTACTGGGATTACAGGCATGTACCACTGTGCTGGGCAAAGTCTTTTCTTATAAGTCAAAATAATCATGAGTGTTCTCTGGACTCTAAAGCCCAGTAAGAAGTTAGATATTTTGACTTTAGGGCCACAGATCACTATTTGAGGATACCATAGCACTCTTTCTTCCTATTCTTTACTTGCCTGTGTATATTAAATTTTTTCGTTCTCTAACTTTTGAGCAGAGAGTAACTCGGGAACTGGGGAGGAGCGTGCTCATCCTCTCTCCCTTTCTTTTTTCCTTTTTCATTCCTTCCTTTGGAATTGAGGATGGAACCCAGGAGCCCTCTACCAGTGAGTTGCACCCCCAACCCTTTTCAATTTTTATTTTGAGACAGGATCTCATTTAATTGTCCAGACTGGCCTCAAACCTGTGCTCCTCTGCTTCAGCCTCTTGAGTAGCTGGGATTATTAGGCATGCACCACAGTGCTTGGCTGAGGAGCCTGATATTTTTAAAGTTCAGATTTTTTTAATGCTAATCAACTGATTTTTTTTGAAGATGAGAGTTTCAGTTAATATGTTTAATCATTCATTCATTCAACAAAGAACAAATAGGCATTTATTTTATTGGTAGTAGATGCTAAAACAGTGAAAGAAACACGAAAATGAACAGAACTCAGCCCCCATCTCTAGAAGATCTTTGTACAGAACCTTTGGGGTATAAAGCATTCTTCTCACCTGAAAGTAGTCTTCTACTGGTTTACTTGTGCTGATGGGAAAGTCTAGGCTTCCTTCACTGAATAGGGCAGCGATGATACATATATTGCTTTAGGAGAATTCAAATTCCAGGAATGTTTGCCTAGTGCTTTTTTCAGACACAGCATCACAAACTACAGTTCCAGGAGCTTGAACTGACCACCTTCCTCATTTAAAAGACTAAACAAATCGGGCATGGTGGTGCATGCTTGAAATCCCAGTACTTGGGAGGCTGAAACAGGAGGATTGCAGGTGAGGTCCTCTCAACTTAGTAAGACCCAGTTTCAAAATAAAGAATAAAAATAGGGCTGGGGGTATAGCTTGGAGGTAGAGTCCCCTGGGTAAAAAATAAAAAATAAAGACTAACCAAGACTCATCTCCTCATGATTCACAATTCAGTCTTTTTTTTTCCTTGCATATAATTTAAAAAACAGTATTTATCCGTGCATCGTAATTACATATCATAGCAAGATAAAAAGTGATACATTCACACATGTATACATTGCTTCAGTGTATTGCCCTCCACATCCCGTCCCACACCCCACCCACTCTTTCTTCCTGGTTTATGTTAGTGAGATTGAGAGTGATACCTTTGTGTATGGACATAACATTATTTGAAATTATTCCTTCCTCAGTCCTCCTTTTTTTCTCCTCTCCATTTCCCTTCCCCAATTCCCTTCCACTATTCTATCCATCTCTGTCTCCATTTATCTAGTCTTTTTTTGTGTGTGTTTTCTGTTTCTCTCTGGCTCCCACCTCTGAGAGAAAAAAATATTCCTCTTAACTTTCTAAGACTGGCTGATCTCATTTAGCATAATATTCCCCAGTTTCATCCATTTTCCTGCAAATGACATAATTTTGTTCTTTATACCTAGTTAAATTACATTGTATGTGTATATATACTACATTTTCTTTATTCATTCATCTGTTGACAGTCACCTAGATTGGTTCCATAATTTGGCTATTGTGAATTGTACTGCTATAAACATGGGTATACATGTATCACTAGAGTATTCTAACTTTAGTTCTTTTGGAAAGATACCAAGGAGTTGCATAGGGGTCATATGGTGATTCCACTCCTTGTATTTTGAGGAGCCTCCATATTGATCTCCATAGTGCTTGTACTATTTTGCAGTTCTACCAACAGTATATAAGACTTCCTATTTCCTCACATTCTCACCAATTTCATTATTGTTTGTATTTTTGATGACTGTATTCTAAGTGGAGTTTGATGGAATCTCAGGGTAGTTTTGATTTACATTTCTCTGATTGTTAGCAATGTCAAATTATTTTTCAGCTATTTCTTGGCCATTTATATTTCTTCCTTTGAAAATTCAGTCTGTCTTGATTACCTGGGGTAGTGGGAGGCTCCCAGAGCATCCTTTCTCCTCACAATGCTCATTCTCATAAATTCCTGTGTAACCTGTTCCTCAGTCACCAGCCTCTCTTTCTCTAACCCTCTCACTGTGTATGCATCTTAAACTAGCTTTTGCAATTAGCAGACTTTCCTATATTTGCATCTCTTTTCTGAAGATCCTTTGACCCATTGCCTTATGAGAGCTTTTTCTAGTCACTTTCAAACAAAGGTAGTTTTCTCTCTCACAAACCTACGTATCTTAGAACCAGGAAGGCAGACCAGGGACTCTCTTTGCCACAATTTTCCTTTTTTATGTTGCTGAGGATTTTATCTCTGAGCTACAACCCCAGCCCTATTTTATTTTATTTTGAAACAGGGTCTTGTTAAGTTGCTGAAAGCCTCACTAAGTTGCTGAAGCTGGCTTCAAACCTATGATCCTCCTGTCTCAGCCTCCCAAGTACTGGGATTACAGCTGTGTGCCACCAAGCCCAGTTCAGTTGTGCTTTTTAAATTTTTATTTTAAACCAAATAACTCTTAAAATTCATGCCACATCATAGGATCAGCTGTAAACCTTCCTCATTGGTGTCATATAAACACTACATCTTCTACATTCTTCCACTGAAAACTTTCTTCCTCTCTATGCCAACCCTATCATTTTCCATATGACTTTATTATGCTTGTGAATGACTGAACATAATCTCTGAAAATGTTGGCTGGAGAAGAAAATTCATGTTGATAATATTTTTTAATTGAGCTAACAGGCATTCTACCTCTGAGCTATACCTCCAGCTCTATTTTAATTTGAACAGGATCTAACTAAGTTGCTGAGACTTTCAATTGCTGAGGCAGGTCACAAACCTTTGATCCTCATGTCTTAGCCTACCGTGTACTGGAATTATAGGTGTGTGCCTGGCTCCTGTTGATAACTAAAGCAGGAAAGTTTATTCCAGGGTAGCAAATAACTTGGAAAACTATTGGGAAGTCTGAAAAAATTAGCTGTTAAATTTTGACTCCTAAAGCCAGGATGGGCCACCAAAGGGTCAGCTGCCCTTTAGTTAGTTGGAAGATACCAACTTCGGGACCACAAATCACTTCTGTAATGAAAAAGCTGCCACAGTAATGAGCTCCCTGCAGTTCAACTGTGGTGCTTTACACAAGCAAAGTGAGTGCACTGTTCTCTCCCTCTTGACACCACAAAGCTGGAAATTGAATGCTGGAACACGCGTAAACACTGCCTCACAACTGCTGTTGAGGAGAAATAGATGCCTCAAAAGCCCAGTATCTGTCTCAGTTCTGCATTCCCAAAATCAGACACACAGAAAGCCATCACAGGAGAATATCTTCATATTTCCAGCATCAAACTCACAGACAATTTTATAGATCTTCTCAGTGTTTCTTATTAGAATGCAATAATGGGCTCTTGTTTGCAATAAAATCAAATTCCTGCCCTTATGTTCTGGACCCTATCTTTCTTTCTCAGAGGCTTCTTTCTGTTGTCTACACTATTCCCTGCTTTGCCTCTGTAGTGATCAATTCCATCCTTATACACATATATCCTATAGGATCACCCCTATTTAGAAGCCCAGATCCCTTTTGACTTCCCCAGTGATGTCCTTTCTGTTCCTCAAATATGCCAAGCCCTTTCTGCCCTTCAAGCATTTGCTTATATTCACTTATCTTAGCTTGAAGTATTTTCAGTAGGTCTTTGCATAGCTGGGCTATTCACATAACTAGTGGCTCAGCCAAAGTTAATCAGAGGCTTTTCCTGGTCTCTCTCTTGTCCGTTTTCACTTTCTCCAATTACCTTCACTTCACACTGATTGTTTTCTTAATAATTTTTGTCACATTCTAAAATTGACTTATGAATGCAATTAATTGTTTGTTTACTCCATTTGAATGTAAGCTGATAAGTAGGTCTGTTCTTAGTGTTGTCCCTTCTGTGTCTATAGCACATGCAGTCTGCCTGGCACATGTGAGAGGAGTGATAAATAAATACAGGTTTAATAACTAAATGAGTGCATTATAAACCAGATGGAAGGAATGGTGTGGGGCTTGCATGTAGGGGTGGCAGAAAAAAAAATTCCCTTCCATATTTCCTTTTCTGGTTCAGATTCTGAAGATGCATAAAGGGAGACATATCTTCCCCTTTTCAGTGCTGGTCTCCCAAGAGTGAGTAATGAGAGTTCCTACAACTACCTGTGAGCTCCTGTGGCATTTCTTTGATTTCTCATTTCAGAGAAGCTGTAAATTAATTAATTTGGTACTAGGGAATGAACCCAGGGACATTCTACCTCCAAGCTACACCCCTAGACTTTTTTACTTTCTATTTTAAAACAGAATTTCTCTCAGTTGCTGAGGGTCTCTCTAAGTTTCTAGGGCTGGCCTTGAACCTATTATCATCCTGTCTCAGCCTCTCAAGTACTGAGATGACAGGTGTGTACCATCATGCCTGGCTAGAGAAACTCTACTTTTTAAATCTTTTTTTTTTCCTTTGGTGTCACTGGGGATTGAAGGATTGAACCTAGGGGCCTTCTACCTCCAAGCTATACCCTTAGCCCTATTTTATTTTTTATTTGGAAATAGAGTCTCACTACATTGCTGAGAGCCTCACTAAATTGCTAACATTGGCTGAAACCTGTGATCCTCCTGTCTCAGCCTCCCAAGTACTGGAATTACAGGTGTGCACCACCATGCCCGGCTTTCTTTGATTTTTTTTTTTGAAAAACTTGTTTGTAATATCATCTAGCTAATAGCATAATTTTAGGCATCTATTTTTTAATTGTTACCTCTATTCCCCTATTAAATCAAGATTGTTGCTTTTTTATTTCCTACAATAGCTTTTAGCACAACCCACATTGTTTCTTTCAGTTCAAATTATTATTACTTATCCTTCAGTGGGGGCTATTTTTCTGGGATAAATTATTTGTTTACTTCTTAATGCATAGTCTTGCTGCTTGAATTGCATCTCATTTTCTTATTAGAGAGTAGGAGCTTAATACCCTAGAATGCTTTGCCTCAAAGCTCTGTATCATTGCCTCATTTTGTGGTTACATTTTCAATGTTTAAGTGCTTGTGAAGGGAGGAAAAATATTTTGGTTTTAAAACCATTAGCATTAATAGAATCACATCTGCTTTTACAGAATCATAAACCTGCAGAATTAAATAAACTCTTACATATGTTTTGCCAGAAAACTCCTCAATGTATGAATCTCCTCAAATATCTTTTCAGGAGAGCCCACACCTTTTATGCTGGCTGCTCTGTTTCCCATCCCAAGCATGATACATGGCATATAGTAGATGCTCATCTAGCATTTTTGAATAAACATAATAAAATCTCCATTTGGATAATATAATTTTCTAATTCAGAAAACATGAACCTATTTTATGGCCATTTACTCTTGCAGAAATATTTTGGAAATATTTGAAAATATTTCCAACAAACAAACAAAAGATTTTTCAGAGCGGCCTTTCTTGGAAAAGCAAAAGTCTGTGAAAATATGTACCAGTAAGAGAATAAAGTGTTATATAACTGCTTAAGAGACTCCTGTGTACAGTGGTCAGAGTGAATGAACTACAGATACATTTACCAACATGGATGGGACAAATCTCAAAAACACAACCCTAAGGAAAGGAAAGTCAGTGATAGAAGAGTGAAAAAGGAATTGTTTCATTGTAAAAGATGTAAAACATACAAACTAGATGCTTTGGGAGTCCATTTAAGCTACTGTTATAAAATACCACAGACTGGGTGGTTTAGAAACAATAGAAAATTATTTTTCACACTTTGGAGGCTGAGAAGTCCAGGCTCAAGATGCAAGCTGATTCTGTTTCTGGTAAGGGCTGGCTTTCTAGCTGGTGTGTTGCTGTCTTTTTGCTTTGTCCTTATATGGTGAAAAGGTGAGAGGTTTCTGTTGGGCCTCTTTTATAATGGAATTTTCTAATCCCAATCAGGAGAGTCCTTTTGACCTCATCATTATCCCACAGGCCTCACTCACTCCGTGATGTTTGGGGATTAGGATTTCATCTTGGGGGTTAAGATTTCAACATATGACTTTTATAGGGGCACAAAAATTCAAATTCAGACCATAGCAGAAGGCATGCATACATACATACAGACATATATATGTGTATATATATATATATATATATATATATATATATATATATAATAAAAGTATAGAGAAATGCTTGATTTTAGTAAAAAAGAGATCTAAAGTAATACTTCCTCTATGATGGGTGGGAGAAGGCCATCTAGGAAGACTACACCATGGCTTTATGGTTAATACTCTTTTCCTTAAACTGGGTATTGGGTACAGATATTCTTTATTTTATTTTTCATATTGTTGTATGCTTGAAACATTTCGCAATAAATGTAAACCCCCTTGGAATAAAAAATTTGAGCAAATAATAAAGATATTCTTCCTTGAATAATGTGAAGATGAGACCCAGGAAGACAGCAATATATATTGAATAGATTCCTCAAAGATATAAAATGTAAATTTTATAAGTAATATCTAAAACGTTAACTAACATTGTCAATAACATCTTAGACTTTAACCAGCATGATTTGAAATTTAGTATTTTTCCCCAAATTTAATTCCAGTGATTGAAAGCCTCAGTACTATTATATTTAACTTGTAATTGTTTGTTGAAAGAAAGCAATAGGAAACGGTTTAGAGTACAATGCAGATGTGGCCAGAAGTCCTCGTAAGAGGGCTGAGTTTCTGGTGGGTTTGCATAGAATTTGAGTCATAAAAGTTGCCTTGGTTAAAAGGTAAATTCCATATTTTATAATTCTTTACACATTTGATAGTAAGCATTCTAAATTGATTACACATGTTAACTCTGTCTTCATTAATAGTCGTTATTATCTAATTTTACACATGAAGCAGTCAAAGCACAGGAAGGTGAGTGGCTAACTCAAGGTCACATTTCATAAAAGGCAAAGTACATTTGCAACCCAAGTTGCCCAACTTCAAAATTCATCCACTACCTGAAGTGTCCACCCATCCCTCTTAGACAATTTGGCCATATACTACAAGTACATTTTAAAGCTCTTTCTGTTGTAATGCATTATAGTTTGGTGAGGATGAGAGATCTGAGTGTGTGTTATGTGTCAGGTCATTTGTCTGCCCTAACTGCGCAGATCTAACTTTAAGAAGTCGATATTGTTATTATCCATGTAGTACAGAGGAGGAAAACAGGTCACAGAGAAAGGAAATAATTTTCACAGTATCTCACGACCTCGAATCTGTGAATTAAAGCCTACAGAATGGGATTGGAGTTTATATAGCTTGCTTTTTAAGCCTTGAGTCAGAATTATTATTTTGTTTTTTACATGCAAAAGCAAAACAAGTAAATTATGGGGGTGGGGGCTGAGGCAAGAGAAAGCGAGTTTTCCGGGTGGAGGAGCAGGGGGAAGCGTCAGATGGAGCTGAGGAGAATTATGTGTCACCAAAAAACATTTAGTTTAAAACTCTGACCTCCAAATTGTGAAAGCTGCTTCCAGCTGAGGCTGGAGTTTGACATCTAGATGGTTGCATATTATCCATACCCTGGGTGGTACCTGCTCTCTGTCTCCCCCTGGTGGCGGCATCTTCCATTACCCAGGACTCAGGACACCCTGCCAAGGCCCAGAGCACAAAAGCCACCTGCTGGGCAGGGGACTGTCCTGCCTGGATGTCCCATAGGTTCCTAGATGGCCTTGCTTGTGGCCCTTTTCATCAGGGTATTCTCCTCCCTGGAGTCCTCGGGCTTTCTCGTCACAGATATCACACTCACAGGGACCCCTGGGCACGGGGAAGGGACAGAAGATCTAAACCTTCCTTTCCTTCTCCCATCCTTCTTTCTGCAGGGTGGGCAGAGGCCTACTCCCATTCGGACCCTTACCTGGGCAGGAGTGTTGAGCTTGGAACAGTTGTGCTGAGAGAGTGGGCCATACTGTGGTCCCACAGTTACTCCAAGGCAGAGGCCAGGCAGTCCAGAATGAGAGGCTTAGGTCTGGAATGTCAACTCAGGAAGCATGACCCAATCTCGAGGACCAACTCCACTTCCCATTTTGCTCTTCAGATGCTCTTTGACTTGTATCACCTGGTGCCAATACTATACTTGTGCTTCGTTATTGAAAGAGTAGGTCTCATTTTAAGCATTGTTAATAAAATAAGATAAAAGTGATATTGACTATCTTGTCTCCAAGTTTAGGATATCCATAAGTGACCGATAATTTAAATCTTCAAGCTAAACAGTATCCCTGATGAACATTCGAAGTATGTATCTACTTCTTGAACTTTAACTTTGCTATGATAAGTTCTATGGAAGATACAACCAAAGATTGTTTTTCAGGAAACTAAATCCTTGGAAACTGTTGACAGTACATGTTTGTGAGTAATTACATTGGCAGATTTGTGTAACAGGGAAGGAAGAGATTATGATGGGCTGGGGTGCTTTGAGAATGTGACGAAGAAGATGGGGACCAGATGCTTTGGACCATCATAAAGTAAAAAATATTGTCAGACCATAATTTGGAGACTGTCTGTATATGTGTATGTAGGTGATATGTGTATGTGTGTGATATTAAATATAGTTTATTAAAACACATGTTATATACTCAATATATGATAGGTAGAAGGACAGAAGCGTAATACTGATTTATTTCCTGAGAAGAATGAAAGGTTAGGCTAATCCCTACCTTAGGGAGAAATTAATCTTTCAGTTGCAAATAATACTGCCTCCAGATTTAATGTGCTATCAATAACACCCAAGAACTTTAGCTCAATTACTTGCTAGCTCTATGACACTATCAAGTTCAATAACCTCTTTTTTTCTTTTTTCGTGGTACTGGGGATTGAACCAGGGGCATTCTACCTCCAAGCTACACCCCCAGCCCTATTTTTTATTCTTTATTTTGAAACAGGGTCTCACTAAGTTGCAGAGAGTCTCACTAAGTCGGTGAGGCTGGCCTTGAACTCAGATCCTCCAGTCTCAGCCTCCCTAGTACTGGGATTACAAGGGTGCACCACCACACCTAAGCTCAATCATCTCTTTAAGGCTTGATTAATTCCCATCTATAACATGGAATTCCTCTTTGATGAGCTTGGTTTTTAGCTTTTAGCATAAATGTTATCTCAAAGAAACCTTTCCTCATATTCCAATCTAATGACATCTCTGTGACATGCACAGTCTTACATGGGATTTAGTATTTGCTGTTGCTTCTCTCTTACTTATTGGCTGATTGGTCTAATTGGCTTCCACTAGAACATATGATGCATTAAGGTAGAGATGTTGCCTATTTTCTTTATTCTTGCATAATCAATACCTAGACTATAATAGGAATTTAAGAAATGGTTTTTGATTGATTAATGAGATAATATAAATAGACTTGTTCAGGGCATGGTCATAGTGATAAGTCAATAAATGAATGGGTGTAATATTACATGCGAAGTGCCAGGGGAAACAGTGGCATTAACCTGGCTATAGCAAGTCACTGTGTTAGAGGCTTGCATTTGTTTTCCTATAAGATTTAGTTTTAAAATAACTTCCATTTTTTATTTCTGAAGCTTTCTGGCTTTTTGCTTTGCACATTCTGTTTTCATGTGTGATTTACTGGTTGATTAAATTTAATGGTTTTTTGTTGTTGTTTGATTTGCTTTATAGAACTAAATTTTCTACCTATGTACAGATGAATATTTATTGTACAAATGGATGATGAAGCTGATGTCCAACTGGTGATAGTTTCAAAAATCACATTGGAATTATTTCAAATGAGCTTGTATATTTTTCCTCCCCCCAATATTTTCCTTCTGTATACATATTTGCAAGCCTCTTAAAAAAATAAACTCTAATGACATTTAGATTCTTATAATAATTGCTAATAAACCAGTGTAAATAACTACATATTTAGATGCTAAGGGAAATAATCTGATAGGAAGGGAAAAATGATGCTGTAAGATTTTTTTAAAAAAATTGCTGGAGGAAAGGAAGGAATGAGTTGGTACAAAAGTGTAAGGATAGACTTTAGTGTGGAGTCAAGATACTTCATCTGCATTAATGGGAAGGTAGAAGTGTGTTATATTTGACGTACAGGAGGATGATGGGCCTAGGTATTGTGGCCAGGGTTTGGGAAACTTTCCTCTGCTTTCTCCTGTTTGGGGAGTTCAGTTCCACTGGATTCTGAAACAACTTTGAGCCCATTCTTCCCATTTCTTGGAAGATAATGCATGCTTGCAGCTGAAAATCTTGACTGGCCTGGTTCTTGCCTATCGAACCCCAGAAGTCCTGTCTCTGTCCCTGTCAGTGAAAACTGGCTATGTTTGTTCTGTTGGCTGAAACGTCACCATCTAGAGTCATCTCCTTGGCCCAGGACAGTTTTATTCTCATCCACCACCATTTTGCTGTTATCATGAAATATGTTGCATTTCTATGTTATGGGTCCAACAATACGTTTATACACATTTTATAAAATTGTTATTTATTTATTTTTTGTATTGGGATTGAACTCAGGGGCATTTGACCTCTGAGCTATACCCACCAGCCCAATTCTTATTTTTATTTTGAAACAGGGTCTCATGAGGCTGATGAGAGTCTCACTGCCTGCTAAGGCTGTCCTTGAACCTGCGATCCTCCTGTCGCAGCCTCCCAAGTACTGGGATTACAGGTGTGTGCCACCATACCCGGATTAAAAAGGCTATTTTTTAAAAATAACAATTTTAAGCCAGGTGTGGTAGTGCATGCATGTAATCCCAGTACTTGGGAGGCTAGGGCAGGAGAATTGCAGGTTTGAGAACAGTTTCAGCAAGTAGTGAGATTCTTATCAACCTAGTGAGACCCTGTTTCCAAATAAGAAATAAAATCAGACTGGGCTGTAACTCTAAGGTAGAATGCCTCTGGGTTTACATACACACACACACACACACACACATACATGTGCTCACATACACACACATATACACATATGTGCTCGCACACACACACACACACATAAATCCACACACACTCTTTTCTTTCTTTTTTTTCTATTTTATTTCTCTTCTGTATTTCTGATACTGTTATTGCTACACATTTAAGGTGTCCTATAAGGACATAAGACATAGGACACCCTCATTTTCATGAGTTTCTGTTTATTTTTCTTTATTGTTATTTATTTATTTTTGTACTGGCAATTGAACCCAGAGGCATTCTACCTCTGATCTACACCCCCAGCCCTATTTTTATTTTGAAACAGGGTCTCACTAGGTTGATGAAATTCTCACTACTTGCTGAGGCTGTCACTGAACCTGTGATCCTCCTGTCTCAGCCTCCCAAGAATTGGAATTACAAGCATGCGCCACCATGCCCAATTTTTTCTCTTTTTAGATTACATATCATCTATTGGTCTAAGTTTCCTTCCTTTTCCTTTTCCTTTTTCTTTCTTTGTACTGGGAATTGAACCCAGGGACATCTATCTACCTTTGAGATACACCGCCAGTCCCATTTTATTTTTATTTTATTTTATTTTTTACTAAAATGATCCTTTTTATTATAATCATAAAGGATTTTGTTAACCAAATTCTACCTTTTAAGTAGCTATTTAATGTTCTATGTTTAAATTATACACATAGACATTATGCTCCTGATCAGCAGAGACAACATTGCTTGAGCTGACATAATTTTAGACAAAAGGCAAGAAACTTGGTATTGTTGATGAAAAATAGATTTCCATTAGGCTGTGTGGAGAACTGGACAAAGCTCACCTCTTCTGCCATGATTGCTTCCTAAGAGCTTAGCTTGAGAGTTGCTGCTGTGAACGGCAGCTCAGGACAGAGGGTTATGATGCAGGCGTGGTGTGCCATGACTTGCTGGTGGTGGCCAGTTTCACACACATTTCTGCTCCTGCGACTGATTTCCATGGGATGCTAAGGATAGCCAAGTTTCATTTATTATATAAACATAGATACCAGTGACAATGTCTGAACAAGGTAATGATTTCCAGCAGCAGTTACAGAATTTCCTGATCATTCGATCATATCACCAATGAATTCAAACTTCAATTTAAGCTTCTCCTTTCTCCCCACGTGCCAGCCCATGACACCAAGCACATCTTACAAATTCTTACAGATTCTTACAAATACAATCAAACGAGTGCATTTTGATACATGATGGTTGGTTCACCTTCAGAAGGATTTAGAATATGGCAGGGCAAGGACAATGGGACAAGGTCTGGGATGAGATAGAGATCTATGCCCCACTCTATTCTGGTAGGGGATGACTCCTGCTTCATGTTCAGAGTTTCCATGGCTATGGCAACAATCTCTGAAAGACTTTGCCCACACTGATTTAGAGGAAGTTTTCTGGAGCCAATGGGGACTCCAGCATATTGAACTGGGACTACAACAACAAAAGAGACATAAAGCGAGCTTTTCATGGAGTAAGCGTCCAGAGATGACCTTGAACCACCTGCTCAGATGGACCACCGAGAGCGGCACTTCCGCTGGCTTCTCTGACTCCCCGCATTTCAGAGGTGTGCTATCCTTTCCTTGTATTAAGATGTCTCTGTACGTTTTCTTCGAACAGGCTAGAACTTCATGCTGTCCAGAGACTGTGTCTCTGAGTAAAATGTCATGCAAGTTGCAGAGCCATGGAATCCTGGTCGTTGAGTGGAGTCCCCTTTCACATCTTCCTTTGGTGTTCTTCTGGGTAATCATCATCTCCAACTTAGAATTTCCACCCCAGCTTGGATGCCAGTAGGGCACCTAAGGTCGATTTCCTGGAGCCACTCAAGCCCATCACCAGCACTGCCATGGCTCCTGCTGGGCTCCTTCTCCATGTCTCCTCGGAAGCAGTTCTCACTCGAGGGTGGAACTGCCCAGCTATTTTTTATTTTGAAACAGTCTCACCAAATTGCTGAGGCTGACCTAGAACCTGCTCTCAGCCTCCCAAGTACTGGGCTGATTTCTTTCGTTTGTCAGAGGGCATCTACTGTTGTGCCCTCTAGTGAATATTTAGTTTCAATTTGTTCTAGTATCTGTTTGATTTTTTTTACAGAATTTATGTCTCCATATTGATATTCCTTCTTTGATAAGACATTGTCATCATACATTCCTCTACTTTTAGGATAGTACACTGAATACATTTATAGTAGCTGAAATCTTTATCGCTGAATCCACCAGATGGTCTCAATCAAGGCAGTTTCTGTTGCCTACATTTTTTGTGTGTATATGTCACACTTTCCTGTTCTTTGGACATTCTGCAACTTTTTCATTGAAAACTGTACAATTTAGATAATACATTGTAGCAACACTGACCACTGTGCTTTCCACCTTTTCAACCTTTTCAGGGCTAGTTTTTTTTTTTTTTTTTTTTTTTTTGCGGTACTGGGGATTGAACTCAGGGGCATTCTACCTCTGGGCTACACCCCCAGCCCTATTTTTTATTCTTTATTTTGAAACCGAGTCTCACTAAGTTGCGGAGTGCCTCACTAGGTAGCTGAGGCTGGCCGCGAACCCGGATCCTCCGGTCTCAGCCTCCCGAATGCTGGGATTACAAG